>CAUOFW020009302.1:124310-152199 GCA_963454935.2 Ilex paraguariensis
TTTTTTTTTTTTTGGGGGGGGGGGGGGGAACTTAAATATGGGTACAGCATGTGCGTGCATTCGTGGTGTAGATTTGATATAGATGGATATGGGTGTTTATGGGTCGGGTTATCCACTGGTCCAATTATTTAACCCAAAAAAAATAAATCCAAAATTCGAGAGGCACAATAGTTGGCCCACCCGAACTCGAACTCAAGCTCTATATTTATACTACTAATAAAAGTAGTTTATATAAAAAAATTTTTATTCTCTATTTTACCATTATAAAAAATTTTAATTACCACATTATCTTTCCATAGTTAAATATCTAAATTACAATCACGTCCTTATGTATTTAAATCTCAAATTTACCCAATAATATTTCTTTTACTCTCTCTATAAATATTAATATCTGTAAAAAAATTAATTGACTACATTACTCTTAAAAAATATATGCATCATTATAGTTTTCAATAAAGTGTTCAAAAACTTCATCAATAAATCATACTTTTTTCAAATATATAGATAACATTATGACTATATACATGTATTTTTTTCCATCTATACTACTAATAAAGAATGAAACTTTTGTCTGAACATGAAAAATTTTTTATTCACTATTTTACTTTTATGAAATATTTTAAATACCACACTATCTTCAATATTTGAATATCTAAATTATCACCATATACTTATATGTTTAAATCTCTAAATTACCTATAATATCTCTTTTAATTCTTTACTTACAATATATAAATATCAGTATCTATGAAACTTTTTAATTGACTATATTACATTTAAAACATATATGCATCACCATAATTTTTAATAAAACGTTTAATTTTTTTTTTAAAACTTTATCAATTTAAAAAAAAAACTGTATCAATTTAATATTATTTATTTTAAATATAAAGATAGCTTTATCCTTACATATGTGTATTTCTTTCATCCAAAATTTTAACCATTTAAATTTTAAGATAAAAAATTATCTTTTATGTAGTTTTTTTAAAATACTTTATATTAAATCAACATAATTCTTCAATTATAGTAAACTTTTCCTATTTTATTAAGAGTTTATATACAAAAATTGTATTGTATTTTTAAGTAAAACTTGAATTTCAGAATTTTAATATTCTTTTGAAATATATATTATAGAACAATATATTATATTTTAAGGTGAATAGTATTTTTAGTCCTTAAAATATACATGTTTTGTTAGTTTAGTCTTCATTGTATCAATTTTGTCAATTTAGTTATTAAAATATTTAGTTAATGTTTAAATGATCTATATACAGACAATCTGTTAAGTTTTTTTTATAGAAGTGATCACGTGATACTATTTGACGGAATCACATTTTGTTATTTTTATCAAAAAACTTAATTGACCATCTGGTTAGGGAACATTTAAACAATAATTAAATATTTTAGGGATTAAATTGACAAAATCTATATATGGATGACTAAATTGACAAAAAGAGCAAACTTTAGAGAACGAAAGTGTTATTAATCCTATATTTTATTTCTATTAACCTAACTAATTATATTAATCATTAATTAGAATATTAAAAATTATTTTTATTTTATTCAATGAATTATAAGTTGAAATATAATCAAATGAATTTCAAATAAATTATTTTTATCTTTTTCTTTAATACTTAAAACAATGAATTGTTGGGAATAAACAATATTTTCAAATTCTATAATATAATATGAGTAATAAAAATATAATTTTGACAAATTTAAAATGATATTTCATGTTAGTACACATATACCTAATATTTTTTATTAATATTTTTTATATGAAACTTATTCACGTGCAACGCACGCGGTGCATTACTAGTTCTTAAAAAAAGGGCTTGGATTTGCTCCTAAACCCATTACGCAATCCAATAGCCAGAATGAAAAAACACGTTAAAACCCAGCCCAAGAGCCCATCCGTCAAGCCCAGCCCAGTCCACCCATCCTTTATTTGAAAAAGAGTTATACTTTTAGACCATAAAATTTGAAACTTTGAAATAAATCTCTCAATGTCGAAATTTAAAATTTTAAAAATTTAGATACTATAAATAATGTATTATTTTATTTATTTTTTCATGTTTTAAATATACAAGTTTTAAAGGGTAGAATAATATAAATCTATACTACTTTAAAAAGTCTAAATGCATGAAAAACTTTTTTTGCCATTTTTACCCCCTCAAAACTATTATTATGTCATCCTTATCCCTCAGATAATACAAACTCCATTACTTCTCATCCATTAAATTTCTCTCTTTCTATCTCTTCATATTCTTCAGCCGCTAGCCCTTCTCCCTCCCTCCCTTCCTCCCTCATCCCCTCGCCTGCATATTCACAAATTGGCCAAGACTTAAAGTTAATGATCGCCTCTACCTAATTGCTTCCCATTCTGAGCTGTTACTGCCTCTCTGTCTCCCTATTTTGGAGTTGTTACTCTCTCTTTCTCTCCCCTGCATATTAACAAATCGACCAAGAAGAAACCATCCGTCTGTCTCTCCTCCGTAATCACATAGCAACCTAGAAAATCAAATTGGCTTCATATTTGAAGGCTTTTGTTCGTGGGATTGTCTTTAATTATCCAGTTTACTTTTTTTTTTTAGACAATGGAGGTATTGTCACTGCACGACAATGGAGGTATTGTCACTGCACGAATTTGGGTGTTTGGATCATATGATGGTTCTTGCTTTAAATCATCTATTTCAAGGGTTTTGATTCCTGGGTCTAGCTTAATTTACAAGGTTTGTTATTGATTTTGCATTTTTTATACTTCTGGTTAAAGAATTTAATTAGTGTATACTGCCTAATTTGGTGTTATGTGGTTTTGTGGGTTGTATGTGTAGGAGAGATTAAGCTTGTACGAAGAAAAACTACAATGGTGCATAGATTTGAGTAAAGGTATGTTCTTATAACGGATCCTCTCTATTGCCCAGGTTTCTATTTTCATTTTTGTTTTCTTCCCCAAAGAGCATTTCACATTTGTAATGTACTTACTACAAAGCAGAATAATAATAATGTTATATAAGTTGAGAGACTGACAAGATCAAACCTCAAAAGTGTGCTTGTTATGGTGACATTTCATGAGTTGCTTCGCGATTCCCCGAAACTTGAAAATTGAGACGTCGTAGCCTTCATTGACCCAATTCTGAAGCACAATAGTCTCACTTCGTCGTGAGAATATAACCCTTAATAATCTGTTCTTTTTTCGGAAGGTAAAGCGCATTAAAATAAAATAGATATACAAAGGATTGTCACCCCCAAAATGTATAATGAAGTCACGTAGAACTCAAAAACAGACATCAAAAAACCCAAAAAAGTCAAGGCTTAAAACACAATTCTGTAAAAGATGCTCTGAGTAATAGTATCACCCACATAATTGTTGACAGGAGTACATTGGTAAGCAAAAACAGGGAATGTACCCAATACATCCAACACGATAGCAGTAGCCCCGAGTAAGAGACTCTCCCATTGATATGCAAGATAGCAGACCAATCAAGACATTTGCTGTAGCAAAATCAGCACCAGCACAACAGACCAAAGCAAACATGCAATGACGGCCAATAAAATCAGCACCAGCAAGCCCACTGATATGCAAGATAGCAGGCCAATAAAATCAGCACTAGCAAGCCCAATAAAAACAGCACCAACTAGTCATTTGCACCAATAAAAACAGCATCAGCAAACCATTTGCAGTAGCAAATTCAGCATCAACTCAACACATCATAGCAAGCAGAAGTGAGGATGAACGGACAGCACAGCCAACAAAGGCTTCCTTCGAACCTCCTCCCAGGGCAGAAGCAAAAACAGAAACACTTAGACCAGACAAACAGAGGAGAGGTGCATCTTTGCATCATCCATGTGGGCGATGGAACATCAAATAACTTAAACCCTTACACAGGAACTAGGCAGCTGCCATATATGAAATAATCGCATGTTCAACTGAGAGGTATTGAACTTAACCGAAGACATTCTGTCCCTAACTGTCTGCACAATGAGGTTTAACAAGGAGTTGTAATCTCTGACTTGGTTTTGATGGATTCTGTTATTTCGTTCCCTCCATATATAATACACATTCACTGTCAAACAAAGTCTTCTCAACACACTCACCATGGATTTGCCTTTCCAATTTTGGATCGCATGACTTATCAGATGCTGCCAGGAGTTGAGTTGTCCCTGCTCACCAGTGAGTTGAAGCAGATTTTTCCATATGCTCCTTGTGTAATGACATTCAAAAAATAAATGAGAATGAGTCTCATCAGCTTGTCTACATAGAACACATTCCATCCCCATATTGTTTGTATAAACTTGAGTTTTATCCTTTGTGCTAAGCCTTGTTCTAATGGCAAGCCAAAGAATAAAGCTCATCCTAGGAATAGCATGACTATACCACACCAAATGAACCCAAGGCACTTTAGGAGAATGAACTCTCACTTGATCCCAGGCAGAGATTGAGGAGAAAGTGCCATTTGGGGTAGGAATCCATTTAACAACATCCCATCTTTGTTGACATGGTTGGTAAGTGGGCATGGTTTGTTTAATTTCCCGAAGCTCAACAGTTCCTGTGTGAGGCCAATGGCATAAATTATTCGTTATTATGCTGCTAACCTTTGCATCCGTTGGAAGATCTGAATCCTGAATAATATCTCTACTCCATTTCAACAAAAAAGGACTCCGAGGATGCCAATTATCGTGCCAGAGGCTGGTGTTTTGTCCATCACCAATGCTGTGAAGAATTTAGGTTCTACAAATTGTTCTTAGCTTCAACAAATTAAGCCAATTCCATGAGCAACATTGTGGAATCTTGACCTCCCATAGACTTTTGCCTTTGAGAAAATAAGAGTGAATCCACTTGACCCACAAACCTTCTTTGTCAGTAAACAACAACCATATGAATCTCAGCATGTAAGCATTATTACAGTCCCTTATTTTTCTTATACCCAGACCACCTTCATCTTTTCGCTTGCAAACATCTTCCCAAGCAACTTTAGCTCCTGTAGCCCTATATTCTGACCCATTCCAAAGGAAAGCTCTCATGATTTTCTCGATATTGTCAACCACTTGCTGGGGGAGGTATAGATTGGAAGCCCAAAAATTTTGGGTGTTGTTAAGAACTAACTTAATCAGTTGTATTCTACCAGCAAAAGATAGAAACTTGTTTGTCCAACTTCTAACCCTTGTCTCAAACATCTCAATCAATGGCGTACAGTGAAGGGCTTTGAGTCTAGTTGTCACCAAAGGCAGCTCCAGATACTTGATTGGAAAGTTGCCTTCTGTAAATCCAAACATCATAATGATTTAACTTCGAATTTCCTCAGGGACAGCTGCTAAGAAGACATTACTTTTAGCAGAGTTTGCTTGCATACCAGAAACTTCTTGGAATTTTAATAGTGCATCCTTCAGATAGCTCACGGAGTTCAAATCACCATAGCTAAACATGAACAGGTCATCTGCAAAAGTTAAATGAGTTAGCTTAAGTTTCTTGCACCTGTAATGATACTTGAAGGAAGGGTTAGACGAGATCATTTTGCAGGTGATAGCATTAAGAACTTCCATAGCCATCACAAATAAGTAAGGAGAGAACGGATCTCCTTGCAATAATCTGTTCTTGAGGCCATTTTTTTGGTACTTATTGAATGGTGTCATTTCGTCGGCATTGATGAGACAAGCTTCCAAAAGCTTGCATTACAGAAAGTTTCAATGCTGTAATCTTTTCCAGTTCCTGTAAGCAGTATCAGTAGAAAAAGCTTACCGCCCAAGTAAAAAGAAGGCTAACTTTTGCCCTTTCCTTCCCAATATTCACCAACTATAAAAGAAACAAGCAACAATTGCATAAGCAAAGCACGGAATAAAAATCTGCTCAATAACTCTAGCACCAATAACAAAAGCATATGCTTCAATTAACTGTTTTTTTCTTCAATACATTAAAACAAAGGACAAAACTTTAGAATTCATCAATAGTTGATCAAAAAATTATTACTAACAAAAGCTTTTCTTACTAAAACCGAAGCTCTTCAGGTCATTAGCATACAGAATCTCCGATGATCTACAACATGCGAGGAGAATCATTGATATTTTGTTGGGTTCCAAACTTAACAGATGACAAGAGAATATAATATAGAAGTGAAATTTTCGTACTGTATAAACAAAAACAGTGGTAGGAAGGTTGCTCTCTTGATAGTTATGAGGTAAAATAGTGATATTTGTCGACAAAATACTTTTAGCTCTAGATCTGGTTCACTTGGAGTTCAAAAAAATATTGTCATCAGAACATTGTCTGAGATGAATGCCTTTATGTTTCGACAAAAGGATATGTAACATGATACCATCATATATTGTCCATTGCCTTGGAAATAGTTCATGATCAGTGGAATGTTGGCCATTCAAATTCTAGCCCTATGATGATATACCCTGATCGCCAGATTTTCTGTGAGATAAAGACCAAATAAAGGTAATAACATCAATGTTTTTTACTTACTGAAAAAAAAAAACATCAATGCTTTTAACTCCAAAAAAACATTTTTTGAAGCATGCTTGGAATTTAGGGGTACATACATAACTGTGAGTTTTTATGTAGACGCACACATATATACATGGATAAGTACCTTTCTGAGATTGGGGAAGATCAAGAGGAGCACCATAGTAGCTCTTTGGTGGGTGATCCCCAAACCAGTTCTGCTCTTCAACTTCTGCCTGTGTTGTTCTGGAGTGTTGTGCCGATATTGGCACCGTTTGGACGTGTCTTAATAAGTTTCTTTCTAGACTAAATAAGCTTTTTGAAAGTATCATTGCAAATTGATAGAATGTGGACAATTAAGATATGAATCGGTTGTTGCTTAAATAATTTGTTTCAAGGATTTTGATTCCTGGGTCTAACCTCTTTTTTTTTTTTGAACAGATTTGTGGGTCTAGCTTAATTAACAAGTTTTGTTATTGATTTTGCAACTTTGACCCTTGTGTTTAAAGAAATTAATTGATGGGTATTGCCTAATTTTGTGTTATGTGATTTTTTGGGTTATTTGTGTAGGAGAGATTAAGCTTGTATGAATAAAAATTGCAATGGTGCATAGATTTGAGTAAAGGTGTGTTCCAAAGGTCATCACTTTCCTTTTTCTTTCTAGACTAAATAAGTTTTTTGAAAGTATCATTGTCATTTGATAGAATGTGGGCAATTAAGATGTGAATCGATTGGTGAGAAAATGCAATTAACAAAAACAAAAGAGTTAGAGGGGATATGTGAAATGTACGACACTGTCATGTGCTGGAATTATCTTTTATATACAAATTTATTTTTCCTCCATTTAGGCTTGCATGGTTTTTAGTTTGATTTTAATAATTGTCAATATGACATGGGTAAATATTGTTTTGCATGATGTGATCTCAAAGTGGAAAAGATTATTAGTCAATGGCAATCCCATAAATGTTATCTCTTCACCGACAAACAGAAATTACTGTAACATTGGTAGCTGCCAATAAAGAATACATGTAAGATACACTCTGTGAGAGAAACAAAATCGAATATCCAAGATTAAGATACCCTGAAATGAATAAAGATATGTTAACTATGTGTCTTAATGAATCACAACTCATTGTCCTTCGAATCCCTCTATAATTACATCAATCATACGGAAAAAGCTTTTGCTCTAAAACTATAAAAGAAGGCACCTTCTTTAGGCTATGATATAAAGAAAAGAAAATAGATATTGTAGGTTCCCTTCTCAAGCATTTAAGGCCCTTTCAGTCTTATGGCATTGTTTCCATGAACCAGTTAAAATTTAAATATAGTTTAATAAATTTATCTAGTATTTAATTGAAAGGATGGAATTGGATTCTACGGTAATTTTTAATGGACTTAAATAAATGAACATGAATTCCATTGAATATTTAAATCAAATTTGTTCAAACAATTAATTTCAATGCTATCCTTTTCCAGTTAAACTTCTGAATTATTATTGTATTCTTGGGGGTCAAAAATATTTGAACATTGTATAGTTGCAGTATCTTTCATCTTTCGGTCTTTTGGTGTCCATAACCAATATTTATTATGCTGACAAAGTGACCCTTAAAGTCTCTCTCTCTCTCTCTCTCTCTCTCTCTCTCTCCCTCTCTATGTACTAAATGGGTAGTTAAAGCATTCAAAATCCCGCGGCCATTCCTCTATCTTGCTTAATCACATTATCATTTGTAAAATTTATACAATAACTCTAATAATATCAAGTAGTTCAATTTGTTGAACCATGCTTAAGGAACTTAATTTGCATACTTAATCAGCTAGCCTAATAATTGTTGGATTGATGATATTCCCAATATTAATAGGATCCACTACTGATAGATTAGATCAACTAAAAGGTTCAATTAGCATTATGGAATAGACTTAGAGACCTGACTTCTTGGAATAATTTGTCCACCAAGCCCGAATTCTGGAAAAGCTCCTTTTTGTAGCATTCATGATTTTTTTTTGTTTGTTGACTCAAGCGGGAAGAGCAAAAGAAATTGTTGTGTACTCTGAAATGATGTTCTTATTAAGGCTTTTGCTAGTTGTGGCTGAATGGAAAATTAGTCGAGACTATTAAAAAAATTTATTCAATAACATCAAACATAGCATTCTAAAGAAGATAAAGAAGCAAATATTTGTGGAGTCATCTAAATGTGGAAAATGTGTACTAACTGTTGGGTACTTGTCCATTCTTTTTTTTTTTTTGTTCGGAAAACATCATTATATGAATAGATTCTAGACGGCCATCAATATGTTCCTATGATGACTTTGTTCGAATTTGCAAGTATTATGTGTGTTTTAACTTTTAGATGGTTCATCCCACGTTGACTGTAGTGTTTTAATTCGTATTGCATGCCTTCTTGACTAAACTAACACTTTTGTATTGTCCGGATCTCACTATTTGTCTAATATATGTGATTCTTCAAGAATAATTTGATATGCATTTATGATCAGTTGGATGTCTTCTCTCTCTCATACACACTTGTAGGATATTTATAATGGACCCAACTTTAAATGGTATGTTGAAACCATAGAAGAAACATATGTTTACTGTCGGCTAATAGCATGTATGGAAGCTTTTACAAAGTATAAAGGATCATGTTCCCTGTATAATAGAAGCCTTTCTGTTGCCCTTAAAGAATTTTTCCTAATGCTTTTGGCCATTGTGCAATTGAATAACTGACATGGTTTGTATTTTTAAATAGAGCTTATGAATTGAGTTCGCCTTCAAATTATATGGTTGACTTTGGAGTTAATTGATGATTGTTGTTGAGTATTGCCAAGCATTCTTCGGTGTGTAAGAATTCGGAAAGTCATTATGTTTATTGTATCGTGTATAATTAATGTGTATCAATTTTTAAATTATGAGTAATGCTAGATGAATTTAAAAACTAGATTTAAAAATTAGAGTTGATAATCTCAAACATCGAATAAGTAGTGGATCCCAATAAATGCTGGGACCCACAGTGAAATGAATGATTCTAATTATCAAATCTAATTTTTAAGTTTATTTTTTAAATTCATATAACATTGCTCTTAAATTATGGGTAAAACTAGAATCTTGAACATTTAATCAACCATTGAATGAGGAAATGCATTCCCTTCGTTTCCTATACCCTTGTCAGGTTCGTGGAATATAATCCACCTATTGGAAATGATCTAGAGGGAGAAAGAGAGATCCACTTGTAGTCACACATATGGACATTTATGTAGGGTGGGATAATTTCTCTAGGTGAGATTTACTAGCTCTGTCTATGTAGTGGTTTATTATTGGTTTAAACAATATTGTCAACATAAAGAATACTTTTACTAAGGGTTATCTTTGTAATTTCAGAGGAACAATAGTTATTCTTCGATTTTATTAATCTTTCTTTTTTATTTTGGTTCTAGCATATTTTGGTCTTACAAAAAAGACGGCTAACAATCTTCACCATTGATAAAAAAAAAATTTAATTTGATAATAGTCTACGTGCAACACACGTGTGCACCAACTAGTGATAGATAAGTGAGTAAATGTTAACGTAGTTGGGATGTATTCATTCTGTTAGATGTAATACATTTCCTAATTTAAAATAAAATTATTTATTATTTTATTTTTATCCATTTTCACTCTATTTTTTATTTAAAAATATAATTTGTACAAATATTAAGTTACAAAAATATTCATTATTTTTAAATGAAGTTGTATATAAAAAACCCACGAGCAGGCCCGTCCAATAGACTAACAGGTTGGATTTGCGAGTAGCTCACCCCTACTCAAAGCCCTGTTCGGCCTGTTCGATAACCCACTTGAGTAAGGATTTAAGCTTATACTACGAAGGTCCAGTCTAAAAAAAAATTCGCAGGCTTAGCCCGACCAATGGACACTCTTATAGATGTACCAAGAATAAGACTTTTTAGATTTTGATATTAAGAACGTTGATAAATAGCATAAGAGCAAGGTTCTCAAAAAAGTAAGTTTCAAATTTTTATGAATACAAGCCTCGATTGTATGTGTTAAATTTTTATTCAAATGATCAATATAAATAAAAATTATCTTAATTCATTAAAAAGTGATAAGGAAAATGTGCTAATGTCTTTAAGGTCATCCAATATTGATATTAATTTTTTGATCTAATAACACTAACTTAAATTACACCTCAAAATATATCACGTGCAACACACGTGTGCATTAACTAGTGTATCAATATATCTATATCTATATCTATAATACTATAAATCTATAATATAAAATAAGACATATTTTAATAAGTTCATCCGACGGTTTTAAATAAATTTATCTAACATCCACTAATATTTCTTTTAAAAGCATTCACATTGAATTTTATCTTTCACTTCTCATTTTTCACTCTCTCCCTGAGATCTTCACTCCTCACTTCTCCAAATTAATCTGTTGGTTTACGTTGCATTGTGCCTTCAGGCACGAGTTATACCTAGTATTACTATAAAATGTCAACAAAGCGTAAAATTTTTGATTGATTAAAATAACCTTAAGAAAACCACTAATGCCCGTATAATCTATTTTTAATTAATGACAACAATGCTATTTGTAATTGTGACGGACTGTTGGGCTTACATTTTTATATTTATTCTATTTTTAAAATTATGCCTATTTTATTTTACACTCACGGATGTAACTGACAAGTTTTAAGCAGTACATATTCCAGGTTTTAGAATTAGAATTTCAATCATTGATCTTTCATATTCTCAGATTGTTCATCCACAGTTAACAACAATATTTAATCTGCAATATATATCAGTTATCTATCCTTTTCATATTCTCACTTGTTTCAGGATTGACACAAAAACTTGTTAATTATTTATTTACAGTATGGATGGATATTGAACTAGTGCTCCTGTCAAAAATGATACTGAACGTCGAAGAAAAGGTGAGGTAAACATCTATAAATAAACAGAAGAGCTAAACATCTGTGATCATGTTGGATCTGGAATGTGATGGGTTGCTTAGCACTTTCTAAGAGTAACAAGGGAAGGAGATTAGGTTATAATGATCTTTTATGTTGTTATATCCATTTTCTTGTATGCAGTTGAATTTAGTTTTTAGATATGAGATAGAATAGATGAGTTAAAATAATTGACATTGTGTTCTTCTTGGTCAATAGAGGTGTTAATTTAGACGAATTATTCGGACTCGGCTCAAAGAAAACTCAGCTCGAACTCAACACGTGTTTTAAACGAGTTAAGTTTGAATAATTTTTTAAACTTGTTTAAAAATATGAGCCTTAAAAACTCAGCTCAACCTTGCAAAGCTCGACGCGTTTATATATAAAATAAACGAGTTACTCAGGTTCGGCTCGGGTTTAACCCAAGCTTGAGTTCGGCTTGAGTTTTAAACAAGCCAATCTTAAACAATTTTTTAGGTTCGTTTAAAAAAACGAACTGAACAGACTTGAGCTCAAGCTCACAAATCTCAATTTGATTAACACTCCTATTCACTTGTGCCATGTATCTATTGAAAGTTCAATCACTTGTGTCAATCCTAAAACAAGTGAGAATGTTTAACTTGTGTACCGCCTAAATCTTGTTTCACGATTAACACTCTTATTTACTTGTTTATATATAAAATAGACAAATTATTCGAGTTCAACTCGGATTCGGTTCAGGCTTGGACTCGGCTCGAATTCTAAATAATCCCAACTTAAACAATTTTTTAAATTGATTTATAAAAACGAGCTTAGCAAATTCGAATTGGAATTCACAAAATTCAACTTAATTAACGCTCCTTGTGTCAGTTATCTATTCGAAGTTCAATCACTTGTGTCAATCACGAAACAAGTGAGAATATTTAATCTGCAATATATATCAGTTATCTATTGAAAGTTCAATCACTTCTCGCCTTTTCCTATTCTCATATTTATATTGATAGTGTCAGTGGTGGGTCATTAGAGTTTTAATAGTTTCTTGACAGGACAGTACAGATAGAGCAAAATCATTGGCCTGAAACTTTTTGGAGATAGAGTTTAATGAAATTATTCTTATTCTTAATTTTCTGATATCCCTTGATTAGTCGGTTTGTTGAAAATTTGGTTATTTGTGTAGTCCTTATTTTTGATGGGATTAAAAGTCATTTTGTTTATTTTTAAAATTTGAATTATAAACTATTTTATTACATAAGATATTTATGAGTTTGGGTGCATGAGAATGAACAGTTTCAATTTTTCTGGGCATAGAACTTCACATAAAACCGTTGAACAGTTTCAATTTTAATTGTGAATTATGAAATTTGTTCTATATGAAAGGGCTATTAATTGAGCACTCATAAGAAATATTGGTGCTTGACAATTTAGCATTGGAATGACTTGAAAACTGCAGTTGTTTACCCGATGAAAATGTTTAGTTAACCGTTGTCATGTAATATGGAGTTGCGTTCCTCAATTTGTGTACAAAAATAACTTGTAATATGTGCACTAAAAAACTTTGGCAAATGCTATTTGATGATGCACAAATCGGTCTCGTGCAAAATCAACAATCAAGAATATGAATAGAAGCAATCAATGAACAATAACATAGACAAGTAATTGTAAAACAGTAAAGAAAGAGCTAACACATGGATTTATAGTGATTCGGTTCAGGTGACCTACTTCACTTTTAGGAATGGCAGCAGGGGCTAGGAGTCTTTTATTAATGAATAATGTAATCGAGAGAATAACTCTGGATGTATTACAATATTTTTGGAGAGGGAGAGAGATGATGTGTATAAGGGGAGGTGTGGAGATTTCAGAGGCATACCCTCAATATTGAGAGGGCGTTCATTATATAGTTAGGGTAAGACGGTGACGGGAGTGAGAGGTCTTCCACAATTTTGGTAAGTATAATCTTAGTAGGATTAGATCTCCGTATCTCGATATTTTCTCACTCGTGTCCCTATTCCGTCGGAAGATGATCCTGAGCTGGTCCTTGAATTTGAATCGGAGTAAGCTTGGGCTTGCGTTGGAGTTAAGAGGACAAAAGAGGAAGAACCAGGAGGGTCTGGCCATGGGCGGCGCCCCCTTGGGCATTGGCCTTTGGTGTCTTGGCTCCACTTGACTCCTTGTTGATTTACGGCCTCATGACTCCTTGTTGATTTACGAGCAGGTCCAACTCCCTTTGGGCTCTCGTGACTTGGACTCCTCGGTTGATCTAGCCTTGATTGGATTTTTATTGGGCCTTCTCAATTCATTTAGATTGGGCTTGGTCCAGTGAAATTTGGGCTCATCACTATTTTGGTCGTTTCTTGATTAAACATAAGTCTGTTTCTCAACAATCTCTAACCAAGCCTCATTTATTATATGAAATTTAACATGTACAAATTCCTATTTACATTTAAAAAAGATATGCAATTGAATTGATTCTTGTTTTTTTTTTAAAAAGAGTCCTCTAACAATGATGTAGTGGATAACGGGAGATATAAATAGATCACTGTCTATAAGTATAAAGAATAAAAATACTCTGAATCCATAGAGAAAAAGAAGAGAATGACTCTTGCTCATAGTACATAAGAGAATATATACAAGAATGACCAAAACTCTAATAGTCCCCATAATAGAGGTAAAATTCTTAATTATATGAAAATTACAAAAAATAGAAAATTACAATCTAACAAATTAATACAAAAGCACTTGTAGTTTGTAATCCAACAAAACTGACGGCACTGAATTTGAAATTTTTTATGATTTATTATTAATTTTTAAATTTTTTCATACAACGGCAAAAATGAGATTTTGAAGGCTTAAACGATAGAATTTGGCCCAAAACTGAAAGAGTTCGCGACAAAACGAAGAATTTTGATCGTTGGCCTGATCAGGATCAAAAACTAATAGTCTCAATTAATTTCGAGTCCAAACTATTTTATGTTTACTATCACTTTTGTACTTTTCTTTAGACGTTAGACGGATGAAGGTCTTTCTGCTCCAACTAATTAGCTGCCACCTATTGTACTTCAGTAACAATCTGATTGCAAAGTCACTGGACCATGCTAATGGTTAGCTCCCAAGATTGCCAACAAGTTGTAGATCCTTTGATAATTAAAGACGCTTTCACTTTTCCACTCACACTTGCTCCAAGTTGGCATTGGCACCAATTAAAGTTGGAATCTTTTTGTCAAAATAGTGATTTTATAACTTTATTAGCAATAATATTTGCTTAAAACATTTTACAATACTAAAAATCGAGCATTGATAGTATAATATTTTTATTTTAAATAATAATTTATATTTTATTTTTTTAATTACATAATTTTAAATTAAAGTGAATAAAAAGAAAATAAGTGAGAGATAAATGTGGATTATTGAGATTGTCTGGTATTTAGAAGTGTGTTGGTTGAGTTATCCAATATAGAAAATAATATTTTTGAGCAAAAAAAAATATTTAGAATGAATTTTATGCTATTAGATCAAAATAGATGAAAATTAAATCAATTATGATAATGTTATGGTTTTATAAGTTAAGAATTTAACTTTCTAACTGTAATATTAAGGATAAAACTGTGTTGTCCAAATTTATTTACTAAATCCAATATCCCAAATGATGTGTTAAAATCATATGTATTGAATGGTTGGTGGAGTCAATGAACTCTATTGATTCAACCACCCACAATCATAAAAGCATGTTGTAATCATTTTTAAAAATAAAAAATAAAAATGTGTTTGCAAAACAAACTTTTTGTAGAACACGTAAGTGTTTTGAATTCATGCTTTTGCATTGAAGATTTTATACTATGCTTTTATAGAAAGTCCTATAAATTAAAAATAAGTTAAAAATTACTATAAAAAAGTAATAAAGCTAGAAAAATATTAGTTTAAAAATGGATCTTAAAACTTGGTTTAGCAATATGGTAATTTTAGAGTTTCAAAAAAAAAATCAGTATCGTAATAAAAATTATTATTTTTAAAAAATAAATTATAATTAATTGAGATAATTCATAATCGATCATGAAATATTAAGATTTATCATTAATTACTTGAATGATTTGTAACTTATTCTTTACAAGTCCTAATTTTTCTTTTGCCAGTTGTAATTTGACCTTTAAAAATTATAATTTTTATAATTGATCATAATATTTTAGAATCCAAAAAATTATAACTTAAAATAAAAAAATAAAAAAAAAAGAAAGAAAGAAAAACCACCTTGGGTGCCATAGCATTTCCTGAACTACAAGTCAAAGTTACCACGCAGGTCTGGAACATCTAAATCATGGCAGACATGGTGGTCCAATTAATTGAAAGAATTCATTACCTTGGCCACAAATTCTATTCCCTCGGTACCAGGATAGGTTCAGAACTGTGGTCATTAGATTCCTTTAAAAGCCTGATCCACCACTTCAAGGGGGCATTGAATGTCCATGTGAGCTAGATACACGATGGCCTCAACCTTACAATTTCATTTGGGTAAATTGTATTTTGACCCCTCAACTGTGATATTTATCTCACTCTGTCCCTTAAACTATTGTATTTCTCACAGTATATCTTCAATTACCTAACTAAGTTTCACACTGCCCCAAAAGCAAATTTGGCCCTTGTCTTTTGGACGAAAGATGACATAATTATAGGTGCAATGTGAATAACATGATAATTGAAGGTCGCTGCTCAACCAATCTTCATCCATCTGATAAGGTCTTGTGTTTGTCCATGGCTGGTAATTGCACTCAAGATCACCCTTCTTCTTCTTTTTCATCTTCATCTTCAACACCTCACTGGAAGTATGATGTCTTCCTGAGTTTTAGAGGTGAAGATACATGAAAAAATTTCACCGATCGTCTTTACACTGCTTTGGTTGAAGTTGGTATTCACATCTTTAGGGATGATGATGAACTACCACAAGGAAAAGAAATTTCAGTGGAACTATTGAAAGCAATTCGAGAGTCAAATATTTCTATTATCGTGTTCTCGAAGAACTATGTTTCTTCCCGATGGTGTCTGGATGAGCTTGTAGAGATTCTCGAATGCAGAAAAATGATAGGGCAATTGATTCTTCCTGTAATTTATGATGTCGATCCATCCCAAGTACGCAAGCAAACGGGGAGCGTTGCTGAAGCGTTTGCAAGGCATGTAGAGCACTTTGCAAGCAAACTTGTGGTGGTGGAGAGGTGGAGAGCAGCACTTACTGAAGTTGCAAATTTATCAGGGTGGGATTTGCAGAATGTTGCAAATGGGTAATCTCTATTTCTATTCCTTGTGGGCTTATCTCTATTTGTTATAATTACCTTGTTGGGGGTGAAATTAAAATTTTATCATGAAGAGGTCAAACAAAAACAATAACATAGTGAAGAATTTTATTAAATGAGGTCATTCGAGAAGTTACTATTAGTATTATATTCTTAATCATAAAGACCCTAGTATTATATGATACTATATATCTAGTAAAAATATAGTTCATAAAATCCAAAAATTTCTTAGTTACTTACATTAGGAAATTACATACTATCATAAATATTTGTAACAATTTTTATGACATGATGTCATCCAAAAATTATTTATGACATGATGTAACAATTTTAAATTACATACTATCATAAATATTAGTTCCACCTAATATTAGTCGTGATTTAGTGCATTATTCATGTTGTATGTCACATTTTGTAATTTTATTTTGCAACATCTTTCCTTTTTTTTTTTTTCCTGTGGGTTATCACTTTTTTTTCCTGCTACAAGAACCCACTCGTCCATATGATCAATATCCCTAAAGGGTTTTTGAAAACCTATAAGGATACATATATAGAATTCTTAAAAACCTATTGGGGAATAGGGTAAATTCTGAAAAATGGGGTTGGGGGGTGGGGGATAGGGTAAATTCTGAAACACAACTTTAGAGCCAATATTACTACACGAATTCACCTCTTTTTTTCATCCGCAAACCAGGTGTAGTAAAGAATTTTTTCATCCGCAAATGTGTTTGTCGATGGAAAAAAAAGGTGAATTTGACACTTTTTGGCGTCTACAAATTTGCCGATGCAAAAGCTTGATTATTTGCGTCAATAATTAGTGATTCAAGTTGGTCAAAGTATATAAAAATTCAAGTTGTATATCATGTCACAACAAACTAATATCAGTCTTCTGTGTTGCAATGGAACAATTTTTTTGATGATGAATTCGTGAGAATGAAGAGATGGGCCCACACCCCGCATTGAGCAAAAAGAAAGATGAAATATGATGATGAATATATACTTATAATTTTATAACTTTTGGAATAAATTACTAGTTGGTCTAATAATACAAAATTAGAGAGCTTAGAACCTCGAGATAGAATAGATAAATGGCCATACTAAAAAATGTTAATGAAAATACCCTTATACTATTACGCACATTGTAAAGTTTGAACAGAAGTCGAACTATTCATACCCAAGAATTTGAAGTAACAAGGGTCAAGAGAGAGAGATTGATGGTATAGCTGCATAGGATGCGGTTGACGGCAGCATAAATAGGAAAGTGTAGAGATAACCAAGGAAAACTATTTGGTTAATGAGATCAACTTGATGGCACAGCTAGGGCCTTCTTTTAGAATATCACCATGATCCAAACAAAACAAATTCTTCAATATAACGTCACAAATCTTCCCAACTATTTGATCAAGTTTACAAAATCTTCGAATAAAATTTTGAGTAATCATCATAAAATTTCCAATAGTTAGGACCAGAAAAGTCCTGTACTAAATTTTTATGTACTTCTTATTATAGTATATTTCAAATCTCAGACGCCAAAGATGAGAGATTCCAAATAACTATACGTGGGAAAAAATCTAAGCACCCCAATAACCATATACAGTAATTCACATAAAGAAACATCCATAGTTGAATTACTTACATACACACACACTTGCACAATGACACTCAAATTGAGGCTCTCATTCCCTGAGACATGGATAGGCACATCTGCAAATACACACACAACCCCAAAATTTAGTGCATCTTAATTAATCTCCAAACAAATAGTTAAATGAATTTACCAACAGAAACCCTGGCCAACAATACATTCACAAAAATTCCAGTCATAACCCAACAAAACAAAAATAATGGTGACGAATGAAAGTGATCCATGAAGGTGTGTGAATTTAAAAAGAGTGAGGGTGTCAATCATTAAGAGATGATTTAACAAAGTTGTTGATTTCGAACAAAGAACTAAGGTTATACATATCGTGATGGCAAGGGTTGATTTCCTAACAAACCTAACAGTAAAAGAGATGTATTCTAGGAAGAATAAAATAGAAAATCTAACAAAAATATAGAAATTTCATATAGATGAAACAATAAAAAGTGTTGTTGAATCAATACCAATACAGCTGTGACGTTGGTCATGTAACGCAAAACATATGTTTCATGTGTGAATGAGAAAGAAAAAAGAGGTGAGGAAAAAGACAAAGTAGAAAATACCTGAGGGAGGTGCAGGAGCTTCAAAGTGATATTTCTAATTCAAGACATTATACATTGTGGGCTTGGTTAGGAAACTAAGCAATGTTGTTTGGGGATTAGAGAAAGCAAAAGAGCAGTAGTTCCAAGGGAAACAAAGAGGCTAAGAAGCGAAGAAGTTGAGACTATTGAGTGAAACAAGTTACAAAATGACTTTATCGTGATTATAGTATAGATGGAGGGTCAAAAGGAAATTAAAATTTTTTTGGGTTAATGGGCTTTTAGGAGTAGTATAGATAGATATACATAGATAGATTGTTTGATGGTAATTAATGTGGCACGAATCTAACTTTATACAATTATTTATGGATAATTATGGTAGAAAAATATGTTTTTGATTTAANACAAAAATTCCAGTCATAACCCAACAAAACAAAAATAATGGTGACGAATGAAAGTGATCCATGAAGGTGTGTGAATTTAAAAAGAGTGAGGGTGTCAATCATTAAGAGATGATTTAACAAAGTTGTTGATTTCGAACAAAGAACTAAGGTTATACATATCGTGATGGCAAGGGTTGATTTCCTAACAAACCTAACAGTAAAAGAGATGTATTCTAGGAAGAATAAAATAGAAAATCTAACAAAAATATAGAAATTTCATATAGATGAAACAATAAAAAGTGTTGTTGAATCAATACCAATACAGCTGTGACGTTGGTCATGTAACGCAAAACATATGTTTCATGTGTGAATGAGAAAGAAAAAAGAGGTGAGGAAAAAGACAAAGTAGAAAATACCTGAGGGAGGTGCAGGAGCTTCAAAGTGATATTTCTAATTCAAGACATTATACATTGTGGGCTTGGTTAGGAAACTAAGCAATGTTGTTTGGGGATTAGAGAAAGCAAAAGAGCAGTAGTTCCAAGGGAAACAAAGAGGCTAAGAAGCGAAGAAGTTGAGACTATTGAGTGAAACAAGTTACAAAATGACTTTATCGTGATTATAGTATAGATGGAGGGTCAAAAGGAAATTAAAATTTTTTTGGGTTAATGGGCTTTTAGGAGTAGTATAGATAGATATACATAGATAGATTGTTTGATGGTAATTAATGTGGCACGAATCTAACTTTATACAATTATTTATGGATAATTATGGTAGAAAAATACGTTTTTGATTTAATAGTCTTTTAGAAGTCAATAAGGCTAGATTGGCCAAATTTTGAGATTAAATTTAGAGTTCAAATGACATGATACTTGACTTGGGCTTCTTTGATTGGTGTCATGTCATTTGAGCTCTAAATTTAATTTCAAAATTTGGTCAGTGTAGCATTACTGTTTAGAAGTAGTATAGTGCTGAAATAACACACATTATTTTTTAATACTTCGAACCCAATTTTTAGTAATTTGGTCTGGGCTTGTGCTGAACCGGAAGCCCCAACTTGAGCTTAACTCAAATTCAATTCAAGTTGAACATTTTTTGCCCAAGTCCAACTCAAATTTTAAAACACTCAATCCACACAATGATTTTTTTCATGTTGGGTGCAGGTTAACCCACCTAAGTTGCACACTATGTGATAGTAGATAATATTTGAAAAATAGGCATATCCCTTAAAACTCGCCTAATTTATTTGTTTATTTATATTTTGTATCTTATGTGAATCCAAGAGAAAAAGACTAATAAAAAAAATAAAAATTATACATATTACAATGCGATGCACTTTTATGCCTGAAGTATAAGCATTGTGGATACATGTTGATGAAGTACCGAAATCTTTTACTATGGTAGGATACATCTAGTATATATGATATATATATCCTCAATATACGAATATCAATACATAGACTTTAACGANTGATGAAGTACCGAAATCTTTTACTATGGTAGGATACATCTAGTATATATGATATATATATCCTCAATATACGAATATCAATACATAGACTTTAACGAAATATTCATGCCTCATACTCAACACCCCAAAAAATTACCCAAAACTCACAATTAAATCCATATAATCGAGTAAGATACAAAATATATATATATATATATATAGAAACCCATACTCTCTTCATCTCAGCAAATGAAAGTCAAATTTCATCCAAGAAACTCCACTACTTAAAAGACAACTATTTTTCTTATGAATATATGGAAGATAAAAGACCATTCCAACCAAAATAATCACGTCACAACCCACAAAAAATACCAAGATAACTATTCCTTTTCTGAATAATACCTGGCAAAACTGTGTTGCCTTCATGTTGAATCAGGCTTCATCCTCAACCTTTTACTGCATCTGTCTTCCAAGTTGTTGCTTTTTTCAGCTCCATCAATGTTACGACTTCTCTTACCATTTATGCAATCCAGAAAATCATGTGTGTCAACATACTCGGCGATGTATAACGATTGTGGCTCATTATGTTCTTGAATATCTGGATTGTATATTGGATGCACACCACACTTCTTCACCTCTACAGGTGAGCTTACTTGGAAACAAATTTCAATTCTTTCTCCACCTTTTATTGGGTATTCAAAATAAATTTTTGGTACATAGCTCACCCACGAATGCTCTTGCCTGGTTATTTCAATGCCACGAAAGGTCGACCGATGGGTCCATTCGCCACCATTGGTTTTGTCAAAAATCATAGCAAAAGGGGCAGAGGTCAAGTTACCTTCTTCGCTGGCTGCATAAACAGCCCAAAGAGTCATCCCTAAGAACTTATTCTCCACATCTAATGGCATATCGAAAAATATTGAAGATCCCATCATTCGATAGCTAAACCATTTTGGAATCTTCCCACTTGGAAGGAAAATGTTGGAGCCATTAGGTTCAGAACATCCCTGTTACATGGAAATGGTGACATGAGAGAGAGAGAGAGAGAGAGAGAGAGAGATACCTTAAAAAAACTAGAGAGACAAACCTTAAAAAAACTATCCTTGAAAGTATTTGCCAGATTGGTGCTTCTGTCCAGGTGAATCATTCGCATAGAATCAAGGTTCTTCAATCCCTCAATCTCAAATAACCTAGGGCAATCAGAAAGAATCAAGTATACCAATCTTTTGTAGTTTGATAGATTTGGTAGCTTCTCCATTGATGTGCAATTATTAGCATATAGTGTCTGTAGATTTGGAGGAAGCTCTGTAAGTAATTGAAGGCCCTTGCAGTTATCTAACCAAAGAGTTTCTAGCTTGGATAGGTGACAAAGGCTGGATGGTAGGCCACGAAAGTTATTCCTTGCTAAATACAATATTTTCAGTGAGGGTAAACTTCCGAGATCAGCTGGAATATCTCCTTCATACAAATTGCAGTCACTCAGATTTAATGTTCTTAAGGAACACAAACCTGAAATAGAAAGTGGTAGAAATCTGATGGAATCAAGATGTCTTCTTGGTGATACCCAAGATGAAATGAGAGAAAACCAAGATTTGGATGGCAAATTTTTGTTACACCCTTGTAGAGATAAGGTAGTAAGGTTCTTCAGAAGTCCGCATGAAAAAGGCAATTGTTTAATAGCAGTTCCTTCTGCAAGAAGCTCGGTGAGGCATTGCATATTCCCCAAATGCTCAGGCAATTCCTTCAGATTTGAGCAGCCAGTAANTAGCAGTTCCTTCTGCAAGAAGCTCGGTGAGGCATTGCATATTCCCCAAATGCTCAGGCAATTCCTTCAGATTTGAGCAGCCAGTAATATTTAGATGTCCAAGTGATCTTAACTTGCAAATGCTACTTGGAAGATCACAAAGGTTCTCGCAATCTTTCAAACTCAAAAAAGTCAGTCTATACAAAAGTCCAATTGATGGGTGAACCTCGAACAAAGTTGAACAGCCTTCAAGCAATAATGTCTCCAGCCTTGATACCCCAGTGAAGTCGGGGGTTGTTGTGAGGAACTTAGAGTGACTAATATTGAGGATTTTCAAATTTTTCAGACTCTGAGACATCCAAGAAAAATAAGATTGTATAAGAGTTTCCTTCGTGACAAACCATGCAAATTGTCCCAACATTAAAGAAACAACAAGGTTGGGAAAATTTCAATACCTTGATATCTGACCCAAGTTGTTTGATATTACTATGTTGCATGTCTAGAGCAACAAGATTTTCTAGGTGAAAATTGGATGGTAAATATTTCAAAGGGCAGTAATGCCAGCAAAGCCACCTTAAATCTCCAAATATATGTTCAAAGCTTCCAGCAAGATGCACGTAATTAATTTGAAGCAGTCTCAATTTCTTCATCCTTACAAATGCTTTAGTCCTCAGATTTACATCCTTTAAAAACGGAAGGGCTAAGACAACACCTTCAACTACTTCTGTTCCCTGATTTTAATGAAGTAATAACAAAATATTTGATAAGTAATTTGCAACCTATAGATATATGCAAGAGGGGAGAGAGAGAGAGAGAGCATGTTATGTGCGTCTATAATTATATCAATCTATTTATATAAACCTAAACTAAAAAAATTATGTTCCAACGGGAAAACTATATATAGTCAAAGAAAGACAAGTAATTCTCTCTTACCTTGTGTTTTTCGAGTACATCACATACATCTTTATGATGCCACAATCTACTACGCTTTCCTGGCTCTTTTTGGGATTCTTCGCGAACAATTTCCCTCCCCATATCCCGAAGCAAATCGTGCATCCACATTTCATTATGTTCATTGGTTGTTAGTAAACATCTATTAATTAGAATATCAATTCCAATTTCTGAGAAGAAACCACAACCATTCAGTATAGTAATTGCATATTCTTTATCTATTCCGATAAAGAAGCATGCAATATCAAGGAATATTTCTTTTACTTCTTCATCATCTAGTGCATCAAAGCTTATTCTAAGCTTTTTTTGAATTTGATTGTGAGGAATATATTTTAATTTCTCAAATGCACTTATCCATTCTGGCCTTGTTCTTCCAAACAAATACGAACCCAAAACTTCAAGGGCTAATGGAATTCCTCCGGCATAGCTTATTATGTCCTGTGAAAGCTCCAGATAATCGTCTATTGGCATGGTTTGTCCAAAGGCATGCCAACTGAAGAGGTTTAGAGACTCGGTGTAGTTCAATTCCTTAACTTCGTATTTGTCATCTGCTTTAATCACATTCAACAAATGCTTGTCTCTTGTTGTGATAATGACTCTACTTCCGGAACCAAACCAATCACGGTTCCTTGCTAATGAATTTAACTGGCTAATTTGATCCACATCATCAAGAACGATAAGAATTCTTTTAGAACACAATCTTTCTTTCATCCAATTGATTCCTCTATCAATATTGCTAATCTTAATATCCTTCTTCTTTAGAATTTCAGAAAGAAGTTGCTCTTGTAAATGAACAAGACCATTTAGCTGTTCAGAAGCTTCTCTAACATTAGCAAGAAAACTGGAACTTTCAAACTGCTGAAAAATTAGATTATAAACAGCTTTGGCGAGGGTCGTTTTGCCTATACCACCCATGCCATATATCCCAATTATGCGGACATCACTTGATCCATTGGTTAATAACAAATTTATGTCACTAACACGGGAATCCATTCCAACTGGATGCTTGGCAACATCTAGATATGTGTGATTCACTTCAGACAAAACCTGCTCAACAATTTTCTGAATAAATTTTGATTCATGCCTGCAATTTTGATCCAAAAAGTAGTGAAATAAAAAAGTTTGAGAAGTTTAAATGAGTAATAACTATGGAAAAAACACATTAAATTGGTACTCAACTTTTAAAAGGAGACCACATCAAAGCAAACCTTAAAGAAAATTATACTTAGATATTGTCTTTAAATGTTGATCGTACAAGCAGATATGTCATTTTAATAAGGATGCACCGTCAATACTACAAATAAAGAATCAAGCCAAAAGTAAGACTAGTAATTCTAGACATAACCCATAAACCGATATGAAATCTATTTAAGGTTAACTGGTTTTGGTTTAATTTTAGTTGAGTTTGGTGATAAACAAGTGGACTTTCTACATAAGTCAAATTAATGGGGTAAACACATCTTTGGCTAAACACGATATGGATGTGACTAAACACGACATAAAAATAACGTGAATTTGATACAAATTGATCCAATTAATCACATTTATGAATGGGTTATAGAAAAAGCTCAAGATTGTGGCTAACGAGTTTGAAAAGTCATATGCAACTATGTAAGACATGCACACAAAAGGAAAAGGTACAGCTAATCATTAGGCTCCTAAATGTTTGTTATTACGCTCTATAAATAATCTTCTCTCCCAGGCATTCAAACTGCACCAAAACGCACAATCACAAAACACACACACATGCAATGACGGAACAACATGGGAGAGAAGATTATTTATAGAGTGAGTTCTGCTACAAGAACTCACTCAATAAATAATCTTCTCTCCCATGTAGGTTTTTAGAATTTACCCTATTCCCCCCCCTCACTTTTCAGAATTTACCCTATTCCCCCAATAGGTTTTCAAGAATTCTATATATGTATCCTTATTGGTTTTCAAAAACCCTTCAGGGATATTGATCATATGGACGAGTGAGTTCTTGTGGCAGGAAAAAGAAAGTGATAACCCACAAAAAAAAAAAAGGAAAGATGTTGCAAAATAAAATTACAAATGTGACTTATAACATCAATAATGCACTAAATCACGACTAATATTAGGTGGAACTAATATTTATGATAGTATGTAATTTAAAATTGTTACATCATGTCATAAATAATTTTTGGATGGCATCATGTCATAAAAATTGTTACAAATATTTATGATAGTATGTAATTTCCTAATGTAAGTAACTAAGTAAATTTTGGATTTTATGAACTATATTTTTACTAGATATATAGTATCATATAATACTAGGGTCTTTATGATTAAGAATATAATACTAATAGTAATTTATCGAATGACCTCATTTAATAAAATTCTAAACTATGTTATTGTTTTTGTTTGACCTCTTCATGATAAAATTTTAATTTCACCACTGCATCTAACTATAACAAATAGATATAAGCCCACAAGGAATAGAAATAGAGATTACCCATTTGCAACATTTTGCAAATACCACCCTGATAAATTTGCAACTTCAGTAAGTGCTGCTCTCCATTTCTCCACCACCTCAATTTTGCTTGCAAAGTGCTCTGCATGCCTTGCAAATGCTTCAGCAACGCTCCCCGTTTGCTGGCGTACATGTGACGGATCGATATCATAAAATACAGGAAGAACCAATTGCCCTATCATTTTCTTGCATTCAAGGATCTCTACAAGCTCATCCAGACACCATCGGGAAGAAGCATAGTTCTTAGAGAACACGACAATAGAAATCTTTGACTCCCGAATAGCTTTCAATAGTTCCACTATAATTTCTTTCCCTTGTGTTAGTTCATCATCATCCCTAAATATGTGAATACCAACTTGAACCAAAGCAGTGTAGAGATGATCGGTGAAATTTTTTCGCGTATCTTCACCTCTAAAACTTATAAAGACATCATACTTCCAGTGAGGTGTTGAAGATGAAGATGAAAAAGAAGAAGAAGAAGGGTGATCTTGAGTGCAATTACCAGCCATGGACAAACACAAGACCTTATCAGCTGGATGAAGATTGGTTGAGCAGTGACTTTGTACAAGTGAAACATTTGATAGTTTCATATGTGTGGGCACTGTGGTCTTGTGCTTCTGTTTGTCCATTCTTGCTTGCTGGTGGAAAGGTCTTAAGTGTAATTGTAGAGGATTTCAACCACGCAAAAAAATGAGAAACAAAAAAGAACAAATGTCGAACCTTATTCTTAAGATAGTAATAAAGAAATTTTTTTAATTTTGCTCCCTTAACTATGATTATTATCTCACATTACCCCTTCAATTATCATGTTATTCACACTGCACCTATAATTATGCCTATTAAATTTTGAATTGCTACACCGATTAACACCCATTACAAATTTGAGCGAATGTGGTCTCATTTTCACCTCCGAACTGTGCGATTTTGTTTCATTTTGACTTCTTCTTTCATCCAAAAGACGAGGGCCAAACTTGCTTTTGGGGCAGAGTAAAACTAAGTTAAGTATATTGAAGATGTAGCCTGAGAAATATAATAGTTTAATGCTTTGTAAAAATGGAAAGAAGAAAAATTGAAAAGATAAATAAAACATCATGTTTGGTAAGGAATGATGGAAAAGTGGATGAATTAACTTTCTTTCCAACTCACCAAAATTAATCCCTCCAAAATCAGAAGGAAAGTGGATGAAAAGTTAATTATTTGTGTTAAAATATATCTTACTTGTCTATATATTATGTATATATTAATTTCATATAAAAATATAATAATAAAATATGTATTTATGTGTATATATATATATATGAACTCGACATAAACTTAAAAATGACTTGACACGCGAATAAGAAATATAAAAAACTCATAATTTTATGATTCAACACGAATTTGACACGACAAAACTCGATTGTCATTCCTAATCTTAGCCAATACAAAAAAAAAATTAGTTATTTTTATTTTTCATTCATCCAATTAAGCACGAATGAAAAAAAAATGTATCATTCCTACTTTCTATCATTGAATGATAAAAAATGTATACATCCTACTTTTCATCTTACTACCAACGATCATAAGTAATAAAGTGCAAAGGCGAAGCTACTTGAGGACAGGGGGCACATGCCAAAAAAAAAACCAAAAAAAACATGAACGACCCAACTACTACGTAGTATACTGCATTGCTAAAAAAAAACATGAATAACCCCACCTCTAACATATTCAAAAATGAGCCAACATAGTATGCTGTATTACTTTATCTCCTCCGCTGTTTTGATGTTCTCGGACTCATTAAAAGTGACAGAAAGTTACTCAAAACTTTCCGCAAGTAAAACAAAACCACGCTTTACAATCCCAAAAGAATTCTTTTCCACCTGAGAATTTTATGCAACAAGCCAAAGACTTTAGGTAATTGCATACTTTGAATACATCCAAAGACTTTATGCACCAAGACTAGACCTTTCTTTTCCAGGGTTTTACTTCAATATACCAACCCCCTACTTTAACGTATATTAATTAATCCGAACCCCCCCCCCCCCCCACCCCCCCACCCCCCCCCCT
>CAUOFW020009302.1:152248-218625 GCA_963454935.2 Ilex paraguariensis
CCCCCCCCCCCCCCCCCCCCCCCCACACAGAGGACCGGCCCTAGGCCTAGGCTACTTAGTTGGTAGCGTAGGACCCCAATTTTTACAAAATTTTGGGCTCTCTATTAAGAGTTTTAGTTATGTGTACATGTATTTTGGATGGGCTAATTTGAAAGGACCAAAATTTTATTGATAGGTTCATTAACACTTTAACAATTTACCTAGAAAATTTTTCTACTTACCAGCTATAGTAGACTGCTAGACTTCTGAAACAAGGAAGATAGACGACTAGATATATCTCTCTCTCTCTCTCTCTCTCTCTCTCATCTGTGAAGGAATTAGGCAAATCTCTCCACATTTGTTTCAATCAAACCCTATTTCTGATTTTAAAACACCATAATCAAATGTTATTCATTCGTAAAAAAAACAATAAATTTTATGATCTTGAATCCAAAAAATATCTGGGGCATTTTCATCATTCAGTTATTCCCGTTTGCTTCGTTACCATAACGTTATTGATAATGGGTCCGTGTGTAATTTCGTATACCTAAAGGGATTTCTCATTAAGTGGCAAACCTTAAGAGAGCCGAATATAATTTATCTTTTTTTTTTTAGTTTAAATTATAATTTTTTGAGATATAAGTTATAACTATTAAAGGATATGATCGATTTTAAAATATTATAATCAATCATAATTTTTAAAGGCCAAATTACAACTTACAAAAGAGAAGTTATAACTTGTAATGAAAAAGCTGCAACTCATTCAAATAATTGATTATGATCGATCACAACGTTTCATGCGTTCACAACATTTTATGATCAATAATGAAGTAATTTTGTTCTTAAAAATAATAACTTTTAGTACAATACTGAATTTTTTTTCGAAACGTTAAAATTAGCCTATTGTTAAACAAAGACTTAAGATCCATTTTTAAACTACAGTAATTTTCTAGCTTTATTACTTTTTTATAGTGATTTTTAACTTATTTTTCATTTATAAGAATTTCTATAAAAGCCAATCTTCAATGCAAAAGCATGAATTCAAAACACTTGCGTCTTTTACGTAAAGCTTGTTCTGCAAATATTTTTTTTTTTTTTTTTTGGAAAGTAAAATGTATTAAAAGAGAATCAAGTATACAAGGGAATCACCCAAAATTTGTTGAGGTCACGTGGGACTCAAAGTCAAATAACAAAATCCAAAAAATCAAATCTCCAAAACCCAAATCTGTAAGAGATGCCCTGACCGAAGGTATCTCCACAAAATTGTTGACAAAAGTATACATTTGTAACAAAACAGACCCCAAACCAGCTACAAAGAACCAGCAGCAAGATCCACCTGATCAGTCCAGTGATACACCAGAAAAAGCAGAGAGACACCAGCTGAAGCAAGCAGGCAGATGAGAAGACCAGCGGTTGTGGAAGCCCAACTGCAATCCAGTAGAGAATCTGCAAATACATTTTTACTTTGAAACAAATTGACCAAACCATGCTTTTACGTGAAGTACGGCAGAATAGGAAATAGGTTAGAAACTTCTATAATGATAAAATGTATTTTAAAAGTGTTTCATAAACTTATAACTTCTTATAACTATATTTAAAAAAAAATGTTTGGAACTACTCCACCACCATGACCATTGATAATACCCAAAAAATTCATAAGGTTGAACTCAGGTAATCCGCTCAGACCTTCCCAGCTTGGGCACTCAGCCCACCCCTGATGGCTAGGGAACTTGAAGTCGGCACCTCTTCCCCAGCAATTGCACCTTCCTAATAATAGGACAGAAGACAACTGACTTCCACCCAAACACCAGCCATAACGTAACGGCCTTGCATTCAAGCAAAAATGTTGTAACCGTCTCAACAATATCTTTGACAATCGCATAAAAGGCGTGACCATTACTTAAAGGAGGCTAAGTTCACGCCTAGAATCATGCCAAGCCTTTGAAGACTATAAATACGAGGCATATCCCTCACAATAGAGGATAAGCAATTATAGTATAAGCAAATACCCTGTGTAATTCCCTTCTTTATCAATATAAATCCCAAGAGCATGAGACTCCCTTAAGAGTAGATTAGTCAAGTCCCCTGAGTTAGTGAACCACTATAAATTCATTGTGTTATAAATCCCTTTCCCCAGTTCAACTCACTAGAGCCTAGAAGCTCAGACTGAGATATTCAGTGATCCTTGATCCCCAAACTCTGCTCTATCGTGTTGTACACATCATCATTTGGCGTCATCTGTGGGAACGACTATTCCTATAAACATTCTATTGATCCTTCTCACTAATTGATAGTTTCTGCGCGCAATATGAACAGAAGTCAGATAAGCCCCTTCAATTGCAGAACCAACAAGAGATTGCCTCCAGAAGACAGCAGGAAAATCCTTGTGATTTCTTACTTGATCTAGAGATTAACGCACCCATGGTGGATCCTCCTCTGAATAACGAGCTAGAGGCCCTTTGCCTAGCCAATCAACACCTCCTCCAATAGAATGAAGAGTTATTGAACCTCATCCAACGTTCCTAGAGGGCACCACCAACCCAGACGATCCCCTACAAGGGGAACATCAACATCTCAATCCTCTAGGGGATATCACAGATAGGGATTAGCATAACCAGACAGTTGGCGATGCCTACCATCGAATTCACAAAAATGAGGATAAAGAGGAAGTACAAAGCCAAAACAAGGGAATTCACATAAATGAGTTCTCCCCATTCTAGTAGGAAAGAAAAGAGCAGTTTTAGGAGCAACACTTTAAGGAAATTCAATAGGCGCTCAACCGTATGAAAGAGGTTGTGACGGGAAAAACCCTTGTATCTATGGACGCCTTGGTCCAGTAGACAAAATCTCCTTTTACCGCAGAAGTGCTGTATTTTCCTCTTCCACCAATGTTCAGAATGTTGCAGATAGAGGTCTTTGATGGGACAAGGGATCCCATGGACCATCTCAACACCGACAAGAACTAGATAGAATTACATGGTTATCAAGACCCAGTACGATACCGAGTTTTCGCTATCACACTGAAGGGTTCAACTTTAGCTCGGTTCAACAGGTTGACCCCAGTTTCTATTTGTTCGTTCAGAGAGCTCTCTGTTTCATTTGTGTCATATTTCATAGGAGCTCAAATTTACTGAAAGTCAAGCTACCACTTACTGAACGTGAAGTAAGGGCCAAACGAAAACACTACAAAGCTATGTTCAGATGTTCAACACAGAATCTCTAAAAGTAGACATCCTTGACGAAAATTTTGCCCTCACCGCATTCATCGTCAGGCTAGGAGTTCAATTCAATGACTTAATGTTCTCGATCTCCAAGAACCCACAAGCCAGCATGACTGAGGTCCTTGCCAAGGCAGAGAAATATATCAATGGTGGGAAAGTTGTCCTCTCAAAGTCTAAAAGCTCGACTACCAACAAGGAGAAAGAGAAGAGAAAGAACCGAAGTTCGAGGAAGGAAAAGAGTCGAGATCGGTCTCCACGAAGAGACAGGGATCGCCTAAGAACCCCACCTCAAGAGTTACAACCGAGGTACGCCCCACAACAGTTCACACCTCTTAATGCCATAGCATCTCAGGTACTCTATGAGGTTCAAAATGAAAAGTTTTTGAGGTGGCCACCTCGGATGAAGGTTGACCTCGTAAAATGGGACTCTATGAAGTACTATGAGTACCACCGAAACCATGGACATGTCATTGGTGATTGCATCCAACTGAAGAAGGAGATTGAGATCCTTATTCAAATTGGGCAATTGTGCCACCTCGTAGCGCAAGTCAATTAGAACCAAGCTCAGCTACCTCCAACACCTCAGCAAAAAGCTCCTCTGCAACACAATAGCCCTTGGGAGAGATTAGTGGGATTTACTGGATGTGGGGAAACCAGCTTAGTCAGAAAGGCCCACATACGAAAAAGTCAAAGCAAATGATGTTTTGGATGTACAGGCTGTGTCCAAAACTCCTCAACTAAGCATGGATATCACCTTCCCTGACTCGGATCTCGAAGGTTGCCAGCATCCACATGATGTTCCCTTGGTAGTAAGGGTTATTATCGCCAACAAAACCATTCATCGAGTTCTAATTGACAATGGTAGCTCTGTCAATATCATCTTTGCATCAGCCTTTGACAAGATGAGCATTGGTAGAGACAAGCTTGAGCCAATGAGAACTCACCTGCTCAGAGTCTTCAGAGAAATAGTGTTACTCGTAGGCTCAATCTAGCTCGTCCTCATAATGGGAGATCATCCCTACTAATCAACCACCACCGTGAGATTTCTGGTCATCGATGCCCCATTAGCATACAATGTTTTACTGGAAAGTTTTAGTATATGGTGTTGTGAATGCTCAAGGCAGCAGTGCTGGACTAATCTTGACCTCCCTAGATGGGATAGACATAGAGTACGCTCTCAAATTCGATTTCAATGCTTCAAACAATGAGACTAAATATGAAGTCGTGATTGTTGGGCTTAATATGGACCATTCCATGGAAGCAGAGCAGCTCATGATTTACAGCAACTTCTAACTGGTAGTGAAACAGGTCGAGGAAGCGTACGAGGCTAAGGGAGAAAGAATGGCTCTATATCTAAAGAAGGTATAAGAATAGATGAAAAAATTTGTGCAGATTAACGTCGTGCAAGTCCCTAGAGCTGAAAATTCCCGAGCTAATGCCTTGGCAAAGCTAGCCACTACTTCCCAGGAGTGCCTGGATAGACTCATCCCAGTCAAACACCTAGCCGAGCCATCTGTGAGCTTTGAGGACAAAGAAGTGTTCCCTGTTCAAATTCATCCAACTTGGATGGATCCAATCAGGGAATACCTTCAGAATGGGACTTTGCCAACCGATTTTAAAGAAGCAGCAAAGCTAAGAGTAAAATCATCCATGTCCACCATCTTCCAAGGACACCTATATAAACGGGGTTTCTCATCACTGTTTTTGAGGTGTGTGGGAGATAAGGAGATTGATTACATTTTAAGGAAAATCCATGAAGGAATTTGTTGAAACTACGTCAGAGCTCGAGCTCTGGCTAGTAAAGCTTTAAGGCGGGGATATTTCTGGCCCACCCTACTCAGGGATGCAATAAAGTTGGTCAAAAATTACAAAACCTGTCAGTTGCATGTTAATATCCCACACTGCTCACCAAAATTCCTCAACTCGGTGGTTAGTCCATGGGCATTTTCAGTAGTGGAGATTAGACATACTTGGACCTCTCCCTACATGCATTGGATAATGTAAACTCACAATAATTGGGGTTAACTATTTCATCAAGTGGGCTAAGATGGAATCCCTCACAAAAACTACAGAGTAGAAGATTCATAACTTCACTTGGAGATCCATAATCTGCAGGTTTGGAATTCCCAAGGCACTCATCTTAGATAATGGAAGGCAGTTAGACAATCCCAAGTTCAAAGGGTTTTGTGCTGAGCTAGGCATAAATAATTACTTCTCAGCACCAGCTCATCCTCAGTCAAATGGACAAACAAAAGTAACCATTCACACTATCAAGACAGTTCTAAAAACAAAACACGAAGCACTGAAAGGTCGATTGGTGGAGCATCTGCCAAAGGTGCTATTGGCATACAGAACCTCCACCAGGGTAGCAACTCAAGAAATGCCCTTCGCCTTGGCTTATGGCACTGAAGCAGTAGCCCCTATGGAGTTAGACATCTCATCCCTAAGAACAGAGTACGCTAGCCTCGAGTAAAACGAAGAAATCACTTCTAGTCAATTTCAAACTCTTAGATGAAAAAAGGGACAAAGCCTTGCAATATATCCTTGACTATCAAAGAAAACAACATGGTTTTACAACAGAAAGGTCATACACAAAAGTTTTAAAGAAGGAGATTTGACCCTCAAGAAACTCTTTCCAATTGAAAAAGACCCCAGTCATTGAAAAATAGGGCCCAATTGGGAAGGTCCCTACGTTGTATCTAGAGTGATCAGACTAGGGAATTATGAGTTGTGAATTAAAGAAGGAAGAGTTTTGCCTCATTCTTGGAACGCTGACCATTTGAAAAATTTCTTTTAATAGCTAAGAACTCCACTCTTGTAAAACTTCACTGCAATAGACAAGAAGTTTCAGTTCAACTGCCATTCTACTACTTACAATGAGCTCTTCAGCTCATAAACATACGATGAGCTCTCTTGCTCATAAAAATAAAATGAGCTCCTTAGCTCATAAAATAACGATGAGCTCCTTAACTCATAAAATAACGATGAGTTCTCAACTCATAAATATACAACGAGCTCCCCAGCTCATAAAATAACGATGAACTCTTCAACTCATAAACATACGATGAGCTCCTCAGCTCATAAAATAATGATGAAATATTTAGCTCATAAACATACAAATGTGCTCTCTAGCTCATAAAAATATGATGAGCTCCGCAGCTCATAAAATAACAATGAGTTCTTCAGCTCATAAACATACGATGATCTCTTCAGCTCATAAACATACAATGAATTCCTTAAGTAAAAGATGAGCTTCTAAGCTCAAATATTAAAAGTTTAAAAGATGAGCTTCTAAGCAAGAGGGGGGAATTAGGAGGAAAAGTTAGAAAGAACAAATATTAAAAGTTTCTTTTTCATATAGCAAAAGTTCTTTACCAAGAAGGAAACAAGAAAAATACAAAGCCCTAAGCGTATACATTTGGATCATTAGTCCCTTCAGGCAGCTCAAAAGCTATCACTACCTCTGACAGAACAAGAGTTGGAGGAAGGTCAGTTGAAGCAGAAAGAGCCTCAGGGGTAATCTCAGGAGCTCCAGCTGGGGGCAGGGTAATCTCAGGAACTCCCACATCTGCTGAAGCAATCACCTTAGCAGGAACTTCCACTGCCACCCCAAGAGAAGCATGCAACTCAGAGGTCATGACTTCAATTTCTATAAGAACCAACTCAAGGGCTTGGACCTCAGACTCTACAGAAACAAGCTCAGATGCCTCTACCTCATCAGCAGGGGTCTTCTCCCTTGTAGGGACAACAATAGGAACCTCAACCCCAATTTTCTTTTCTGCAACTGGCCCATCTTTTTCCTTATCCAAAGGAGGGTCAAAGTCGAAGTGTTGATCAGGGTATTTGTCCTTAGCCTACTCTTAGAAGGCAAAATACCCCGTGCCCTATTTGTAGCAGACTTATCTTGAAGCTCAGTAATCTAGGTATCCCTTTCTCGAACCTTGGCTCTTTCTGCCTTAACCTCCTTCAGCAACGCAGTATTGACCTCTGATAGCATATTATACTCGTTCTTCTTGGTCTGGGCAGCATCACGATCCTCAAAGACATTCTTTCGAGCCTGGAATAGTCCATCTATCTTCAACTTGATCTCCCCGTCTTTCTTTTTGACCTCGGCCTTCAGGTCCTTGTTCGATGAGCTCAAGCTTTGTACTTGGTCCTTCAGATCCTGAACCTGGGCCCGTAGGTCATCATTGGAGAAAGCTAGCTCAAAGATCTTAAGCTCAAAGGCCTTTGAAGACTTCTGTGCCACCTCAACATTCTTCTTTGAAGTGTGAACTCTTTCCTCTAGAGCTCCTACATGGATATCCATCTACAAAGTAAGACCACTAATCAGTAAGATCAAACAACAAAAGCAGATGGACTCAAAATCAACAATGAAAGCCCTGAACTCATCGAAGTTGCTCCATACAGAGCAATGGCAGTCGAGATAGATAGAGGCATCGAGGAAGCCTCCTGGATGTTCGACTCAGGGATGACAGACATAATATCATTGGTAGCAAGGTTCACATCCCTGATAAGTGAACCCTTGCCCTTGATTTCCTGACCTATTGAACTCCTAACTATGTTAGGGAGCCACTAGTGGGATGCTTTTGGAGGTGGTTTCAGGAGAGAAGGATCCCAAAGAGATAGGGCAATGGATTCTAGAGCTCCAGATGCCCCAAGTGATAAAAGGGAATTTGTGGCCCCAGTTGGTCTAACAGGCCCCATGGAGGTAGGAGAAGTCATTGTCAAGGTCTTCTGAGGAAGAAGAACTCCTTGAGATTAGGATATCTCTGTAGTCTTCATAGGCGGAGGGTTTTTCTGGAGAGTCGACAAAGATAAGGGAGTCATCTAAAAAGGTGGGGAAGGAGATGAGCTTATCCTTGGCATTTTCTGAAAAGGGCCCAGTTTATTTCTGGATACGACTTTAGCCTGGAGTTTACCCCCAATTCTACCATTTCTGAATTGAGCCACCTTGGCCCTCACTACCTCAACATCAAGAGCCATTGAGCTAGAACCTAAGAGAATGAATCAAGCAGGCCAACAGAACTGATTAGAAAAAGAAAAGGACACTAGGGGTAGAGGAAGAAAGCCTTACCAGTGAGATCTTCTGCGCCAACTACAGATATTGAAATGGGGGTCTCTACTCTCACCTCGGGAGGATTGAATCAAACTGAGTAAGCATCGAGGGCTTGATTAGATCGGAGTATTTCTCTGGGTGGCAATCCTCAAGACCTAGAAGGTTGAGCCTATCGTCCACCCCGAGGTCAGGTCGAATACCTGAAACAATCAAAGGAAACCAGGTCAACAAGAGAAATGTAGAAATAAAACATGTCAAATTAAGCCTCCTCAAACGAGGACTTACCCAAACTATCAAGGCCAGACTAGGACCGAGGAACAGGTAGGGTGTCAGTAACGTTACTCAGGTCAAACTCCCATTCTTTCCCTGACACAAAAAAGAAAAAAAAATTCCAACCCTTGTGGGAGCTCGGGAGGTCAGTAATTAAGGCTGAGGTCTTCACCCGTTTGGTAATGTATAGAAAGTCATCAAAAGGGGATAACTTGACATTGAAATACTTCGTGAGTAAAGGAATCAAAGGGGTGTCGAGCTCATTCTTCTTAAAGAAGACGAGGAGGCCCATCATGACGCCCTAGAAGTTAGGAGAAATCTCAGTCGGACAGACATTGATATGTTGAAGAACGGATTTAAGAAATGGGTGTACAGGGAACCTAAGATCATTCTTCGAGGAGGCGAGAAAGAAACAGGCATTTTCGGGCACCTCAGAGTCATACCTAATGTCAACACGGGGACATCAATAACACATACCCCTTGATTAACCATCAAAAGTGTTATTTTATTATGTTTAATGATTAGTTAATTACGTATTATTTTGTAATTAAATGTGTTAAATTCCTTGATTTTTTAGTTTGATACTTTTTCTAGTTATTTGGTTTATTTTGCAAGCAAATTGATTGATTTAAAGTAATAATGGATAAAGCAAGTGAAGTAATCACTAGAGAAAGAATCACAATTGATAAGGATAGTAGAGTCAAAATTAAGATAGGATGACTTGAAAATAAGACAACAATTTTATCCTTATAAGAGTCCAATTTGAAAGAAAACTCATTTAAAGTTGAATTAGGAAAGTATCCTAGAAGATAAGGATTTAACAAGTCTTTAGTATTTTGATCATAAATTTTGACTTCATTATCCGATTGACCTAATTTTTATGGGGTTGGAAAGAAGACTTCAAGGTCTATAAAAGTGTATTTCATGAAAATTTCATGAATCGACCTCTATATATGTGCAATTCAAGCTCGAAATCTAGATAAATTTTGTACATACGTCCCCAAGATTTTATACACGAGATTTAACTTTAAAAGAGTTCTTTTTAGAAAAGAATTCTTCCTAAACCAACCCTAAATCTCCTACTTATACGTAGGTTATATTTTAGTATAAATAAGGGCTCTCACCTATTGAGAGGGGATGGTTAGGATTATTATTACCTTCCCATATTTTCTTTTTTAATTTTTGTTCTTATTCTATGGCTTGTTAAAAGCCCAACTAAGAATAGGGGAGATACTTTCAATGAATCATGGTATTTATTATTGATTCAATGTTCTTTTTAATTCATGATTTCTTTTTTTAATTTAATTCTTATATTTTAGTAAAGTTTTTGTTATGTATAATTTCATGATTTATTGTGTCACGTATATCGAATGTTTGAGATTCCCTACGAGTCAAATAACTGGTTATTCTATACTTGAATTAATTAATTAGAATTTCTTATAATATATTTGATTTATTATTTGTAATAAAATAAGGTTTATTTGTTGGAAAACTTGATTTATCGTAGACTCCGGGTACGGTGAATGCTTGTGATTTACAAGTAAATTTTTATATTTATTCAGATAATTCATTAATTATAACTTTTGATATTTTCATATTATCACCGCAAAATATTTCGATTGGGATCACTCCTCAATAAATTTTCAATTGAGTTCGAAAATTGGATCATTAATAATTACTGTGTGGATTTGAAAGGGTATCCCCGATGCTTTTGTATTTCAATTATTGTTTAAAAACCAAATTTATTGTTTTCTAATTTCTAAATCTCTACAACAATTTTTTCAAAACAATTTAATTTTATTTTTCTTTGTGTTCTATATTTTTCTCAATTCTCGGTGGTTCGACCTCAGACTTCCTAGTATTATATTACTTTGGGACAACCTGCACTTGGCTAATCAATTCTAAAGTTGTAGCACCCCTAGGAAAACCAAATCTCGCAAAGAGAACAATCATAAAAGGAGAAGTGACATCACTAAAACCTATGAGGTTCGAAGCTTGGGGAGCGGGTTTAGCACCCCCAGTGCTGTTAGAGGGCCCAACCCTGCCTGTTTTAGCCTTCCCTTTTCAGGATCTCTTGGACCTCAGGGCAGGCCCTAACAATGGCAAAGGCGCCTCTGTCTCCTCCTCGGCGTCAACAGAGTCAACACTTGGGAAGTTGTCTATCTCATCACCCATATCCCCCAAGTCATCCTTCTCTAGCTTGGGAGACTTGTCGCCCATGGAAAGGGATACAGAGGAAGCAGTGGCTTCAAAGGAAGTAGACATAGTGGAATAAAGGATATGAAGATTAAAAGAAGCATAGAGAGGAGGGATGTTTAAGAAAAAATCCTTAAGGGCTCGGGGGTTAAGGCTTCAACACCAAAGAGGAAAATCCTAGCAGTGGATAATGGATGTAAGAAGAGTGGGATGAGNGAGAGGGGATGGTTAGGATTATTATTACCTTCCCATATTTTCTTTTTTAATTTTTGTTCTTATTCTATGGCTTGTTAAAAGCCCAACTAAGAATAGGGGAGATACTTTCAATGAATCATGGTATTTATTATTGATTCAATGTTCTTTTTAATTCATGATTTCTTTTTTTAATTTAATTCTTATATTTTAGTAAAGTTTTTGTTATGTATAATTTCATGATTTATTGTGTCACGTATATCGAATGTTTGAGATTCCCTACGAGTCAAATAACTGGTTATTCTATACTTGAATTAATTAATTAGAATTTCTTATAATATATTTGATTTATTATTTGTAATAAAATAAGGTTTATTTGTTGGAAAACTTGATTTATCGTAGACTCCGGGTACGGTGAATGCTTGTGATTTACAAGTAAATTTTTATATTTATTCAGATAATTCATTAATTATAACTTTTGATATTTTCATATTATCACCGCAAAATATTTCGATTGGGATCACTCCTCAATAAATTTTCAATTGAGTTCGAAAATTGGATCATTAATAATTACTGTGTGGATTTGAAAGGGTATCCCCGATGCTTTTGTATTTCAATTATTGTTTAAAAACCAAATTTATTGTTTTCTAATTTCTAAATCTCTACAACAATTTTTTCAAAACAATTTAATTTTATTTTTCTTTGTGTTCTATATTTTTCTCAATTCTCGGTGGTTCGACCTCAGACTTCCTAGTATTATATTACTTTGGGACAACCTGCACTTGGCTAATCAATTCTAAAGTTGTAGCACCCCTAGGAAAACCAAATCTCGCAAAGAGAACAATCATAAAAGGAGAAGTGACATCACTAAAACCTATGAGGTTCGAAGCTTGGGGAGCGGGTTTAGCACCCCCAGTGCTGTTAGAGGGCCCAACCCTGCCTGTTTTAGCCTTCCCTTTTCAGGATCTCTTGGACCTCAGGGCAGGCCCTAACAATGGCAAAGGCGCCTCTGTCTCCTCCTCGGCGTCAACAGAGTCAACACTTGGGAAGTTGTCTATCTCATCACCCATATCCCCCAAGTCATCCTTCTCTAGCTTGGGAGACTTGTCGCCCATGGAAAGGGATACAGAGGAAGCAGTGGCTTCAAAGGAAGTAGACATAGTGGAATAAAGGATATGAAGATTAAAAGAAGCATAGAGAGGAGGGATGTTTAAGAAAAAATCCTTAAGGGCTCGGGGGTTAAGGCTTCAACACCAAAGAGGAAAATCCTAGCAGTGGATAATGGATGTAAGAAGAGTGGGATGAGAGATAAGGAAAGACCTCCACTCCTAAAGTAGCAAAAACGGAAATTCTAGAAGCGAAGCAACCACCTCGAGTCCGAGGGATCCAGAATGTATAAAAGCCCAAGAAGAAAAAAAGGAGGAGCAAGGCAAAAGACGTACCTAGTCGAAGGCAACCAACAATCGAAGACCCAAGATAGATTTAAAGAACAGACTAAGCTAGCTTCACAAAATCTTCGGAACGGATTTGAGAACTTGCCAGTAAAACCCTAGATTGGAGAAGACAAATTCGTGAAGGAAAAGGAAAGAGAGAGAAATCTAGAGAAGCGAATACCAAGGGAATTCGAAATGATTAGCAAAAGCGGTTCAGACTACGAACACATTTAAGACAAGGTGTACGAGCGGACACGTGGAACAAGGGTGGTGAAAGTGCACAAGAAACGAGGAAGAAATTAATTCGTGCATGCTTGTAACGCCGTAAAAATTGAGAAACATACCATCATTCGAATCCCAAGGTCTAACCAAATTAGACTTACTCACCAAGCTCAGAGGTCAGCCCCAGCTCAGGTAATTTACTTGACTAAGGGCTGGGGGCCAACTGATGATACCCAAAAAATTCATATGGTTGAGCTCGGGTGATCAGCTCGAACCTTCCCAGCTCACGCACTCAACCCACCCCTGATGGCTAGGGAACTTGAGGTCGGCACCTCTTTCCCAGCAACTACATCTTCCTAAGAATAACACAGAAGATAGCTGACTTTTACCCAAGCACCAGCCATAACATAAGGGCCTTGCATTCAAGAAAACACGTTGCAACCGTCTCAACTATATTCTTGACAATCACATAACAGGCACAACCGTTACTTAAAGGAGGCAAAGTTCACGCCCAGAATCATGTTATGCCTCTAAAAACTATAAATATGAGGCATATCTCTCACAATAGAGGATAAGCAATTGTAGTATAAGCAAATACCATGTGTAATTCCCTTTTTTATCAACATAAATTCCAGGAGCAAAAGACTCCCATGAGAGTGGATTAGCCAAGCTGCCGAGTTGGTGAACCACTATAAATCATGGTGTTATAAATCTTTTTCCCCAATTCAACTCACAAGAGCCTAGGAGCTCAGACTGAGTTATTCAGTGATCCCTAATCCCCACAACTACCCCAACCACCACCATCCCACCGCTCCACCACCACTACCACTATCATCACCACCCCACCAACAACTCTGCCACAACAATAACCACCACTACATCGCCGCCACCACCACCACCACTACCGCCAACCTATAACCCCCTCCACTGATGATGTCGCCACCGCCCCATCACCACTACCACTACCATTATCGGCGCCGCCACCGCGCCTCCACTATTACCACGACCAGCCCCCACTGCCCCACCACCACCCCCACCACTATCAGCAATACCACCACCACCACCTCTACCACAACAACAACTATCATCGTTGTCGCCGTCACCACCACTGTCGTGACCCCACCACCACCACCATCACCACTACCACCATCCCTATCGCCCCACCACCACCGTTGCCGGCACCATACCACCACCATTGCAGCCACCCTACCACCACCGTTGTTGCCACCTTAACACCACCATCACCACTACTATCCCCACCACAACAGCCACCACCTTAGGACCATCACTTATACCACCACCCCTCCCATCACCCTACGATCATCACTACTACCACCAACTCATCACCACCACCACCATCCCTGTCACCCCTACTATCACCACCCTCACCACCGCCTTTGCCACACCAACACCCCCACCCTTATTATCGTCACCCATCATAGATTGCTACTACCGTCATCCACCACTACCATTCACCATCATCGTCATCTCAATCTTATATTTATTACCACTACCACCATTATTCCATTACCACTATCTTCCACCATCAGCACCCACCACGACTATTGTTGCCCATCACCACCACTGCCACTACTCATAATCGCCCACCATCGTTGCTATCCGCTGTTATCTACCCCCACCACACTTACTACTACCACCTGTTATCGTCCATCACTGTCGCCACCAACTATAACCCACCCCCACCACCACCGCCATTCACAATCACCCATCACATTACCGCCTAAAAGCACTCGTCATCGTCCACTATCATTATCGTCACCACCCAACACCGTCACCACCACCACTACCGCCATCACTCATGGCTGTCAATACCACTATCGTTACCCAAAACTCATCACCACTATCGTTGTTGCTGCCCATGTCAGCCGCCGCCACCACGGTCATCGTCACCCACTACAACCATCACCATATCTCACCACCACTACCCCCGTTTGCCCTTACTTTANTCACCCACTACAACCATCACCATATCTCACCACCACTACCCCCGTTTGCCCTTACTTTAACCAGTGATTAAATTCGTTTCTTTCTCCCCTATGTTTGTGATTTAATTTTGTGTGTGAATACAAATATATTTATTATTGACTATTTTTTTATTACTCCGTGCCTTCGGGCACGTATAATAATTAGTTATCTAATATTACACTTAGAAAGTTGAATTCATAACTTATAAAACTACAACAACGATCAATATTAATCTAATTTTTATCTAATTTGATCTAATGGTATAAAATTCATTTCAAATTTTTTTCCGTTCAAAATATCATCTTCTCTATATGACTCTCAATAACTCAACCAACTCACTCTTCCATATTAGACAACCACACTACTCCACACTTACCTCTCACTTATTTTTTCTTTGTTCACTTTTAATGTTAAATTACATAATTAAAAAATTAATAATAAATTATTATTTAAAATATAAATGTACACAATCAATGTCCAATTTTTAAAATTACATAATATTTTTAAACACACGTTATTACTAGTAAAGTTATAAAAACCACTGTTTTTTATAAAAAGATTCCAACTTTTAAGTGTTGCGAAGGCCAACTTTGAGCAAGTGTGGGTGAAAATCTTTAATGTCTTTAATTATCAAAGAATCTACAACTTGTTGAGCTAACCATTAGCATGGTGCCATGGTCTATTTTTTTTTTTTATTTNACGTTATATTTCATACCAATTGGGTGATAAACAATTAATTAGTAAATAGATTTTGATTGTTAGTCATCAAAAATGTTGTCAAAATATAACACATGTTTTCCATATGACAGAGAAGTCTGATACAATCAAGGGCCATAAAAAATCCTAAAAAAAATTGGTTGGGAGCCCAAAATGGTATAGCTTCCCGGTAATACCAAAATCGAGTTGGAAGAGAAGCTTTCGACATGAGTGCAGTGACGGAGCCACTCGAGGAACACAGTGAGCACTAGGGGTGTCTATGGGTCGAATTGCTCGTGAGTCTCATTACTCGGCCCAAAAAATATGTTTAAAATGTTATAGGTTCATAAATAAAATAGAATTATTCATAATTTATTTTTTGTCTATTTTGACTCTACTTTTAATTTAAAAATATAATTTACAAAAATATTAAGTTACAAAAATATTCATTATTTTTAAATGAAGGTGTATATAAAAAGCTCATCCAGTAGACCTGTGTCAACATGCCCGCCTAATGAGTGGCGGGTTGGGCTACGCATAGTCTATCCTTACCCGAAACTCAATACAACCGGTCCGATAACTTACCCGGATAAAGGTTTGAGGCTATCCTATCCAAGCCCAGTCTAAAAAACAATTCACAGTTCGAGTCCAGACTGGCCCATGGACACCCCTAGTGGGCACTGTCCACTCAATTTTTTTGCCTGGCGTATTATATTTTTTTAAGTATATCTAATTATGTCCGTCCTATTTTTTTTATCATATCAATAATATATACTTAAACCTAAATAATTAAAAGTTAACACACTTCGGACATATTTGAATTAATTTAAACACATTGGGTTCATTTTAAACTCTTTTGATCAACTTAACCATTTTATTATTTATGTGCACTTTAGCATTGAGTTTAAAACCTAATAGAGATTTGTGATATTGCTCACAAAATTTTAAGATAAATTTTTTTTGCTGAAGGGTGCATAGCAATAATTTTCAATAACATGTTTAATTCATATTTGTTGCAGTAGAGTTGAAATTCAATTTTATTTTCTTGATAATGTGATTTTTGGTATACATTATTTATACTATTTTAAAATATTTGCATACTTAAAAAGAAAAATTCACCTTTGCCCTCCAACAATATTACTATGTCATCCTTATCCTTCCAAATTATTGTCACATTAAACCTAATCATCACCTCAAATTGCTTCCCTATTCTTACCCGTTGCTCTCTCTCTCTCCCTATTTTTCAGCATTATTCTCTCCCTCTCCCTCTCCCTCTCTCCCATGCGTATTCACAAATCAACCAAGATGTAAATGGCAATCATTACCTCTATCCAATTGCTTCCTTATTCTCGGCCATTACTCTCTCTCCCTATTTTTCAGTTGTTACTCTCTTCGGCTATCTCTCTTTAATTCTGCCTTACAGTCCTACAACTTCTTAATGACACTTCTCCTTTAAGTTAATCAGTCAATCATATCAAATATTCCTAATTCCTTTTTCTTTTACTTTCTTTCATCATAATTACGAACTCCTTTGATGATAACGGCCCATATTCCCTTTTTTTAATGCTCTGTTTGTGGATATACAGATTCCAGGACTTAAAGGCTATACAGATTCGATGATATTTTTTAATTTCTCTAGGTTGGATGGGAGAGTTTTGCTTACAATTCAATTTTCGTGCTGTGATTAGATACCATTTGCAGTTCAAAAAAAAAAACAATAGATACCATTTGTTGAGGGAATTTGCCTCAAATGTTGTTGTTATGTTGAGAACAAATCTAGATTTGTTCTCAACATTTGAAAATTGAATAATGTGGGAAATATTTCATTTTGTATGGATAGAATGGTAAACTATTACAAAACATATGGTCTAATTTATGGGGTTCATGAAATTGCATTTTTATTGGGGAAATTGGAAGAGGGTACACCAAATTAGACTTAATTGTAAAAAAATACACAGAAAAAAATATTGAGTAATTAAGTCCTTAATTTTGATACTTATTTATATCTAAGTACATTATTTAAATTTTACTGAATTTTTTGTGGCATTTTTGTCCTCCATTGATCCATATGTATTTTCTTTGGAAAGTGATACATTAAACATCTCCTAGTTTTATGGAAGAACTTTAATATTCCATATTTATATGTCCTCCCTTGATTCATGCGAATTTTTTTTTGGAAAGTGATTTTGTTTTCAAATTATATTTAATGTACCTTGTTGATTCATGCTTTTTTTTTTTTGGAAAGTGGTTTAATTTTCAAATTAATTTAATATCTGAATAGTGTAATAGTGTAACCATAACAGCGTAACAATAACATTGTAACAAACTATTTACACAAAATATTATATTATTATATTTTGTAAAAAATATATTTTCATATAATTTCTTTCAAAACAGTCTATCTACATTTTGTATTTGTTACCACAAACACAAAATTACTGAACATTGTTTTTGTTACACTATTATGGAGTTCGGATATTAACAAATTTTAAAATTCAAACAAGTGATATATTCTAAAATAAACGAAATATTAAAATTCTTCTATAAAACTAGTAGTAGTAAATATTTAATAAATATAATTTGAAAATAAAACCACTTTCCAAAATAAATACGCATGAATCAAGGTGCATTAATGATAATTCAAAATTTAGTTAAGAAATTAAACAATAAGTATACATATAGAGAATAATGCTACACTGACCAAATTTTGGGACCAAATCAAGAGCCCAAATGACATGACACCTGACTTGGGCTTATTTGTTTGGTGTAATGTCATTTAGGCCCCAATAAAAACTTCAAATAATATAATGTCATGTCATTTGGACTCCTGATTTGATCCCAAAATTTGGTAAGTATAGCATTACTGTTATATGTATTAAAAAATACACATGAATCAAGGTGCATTAAATATAAGAGATATTGAATTAAATTACCATAAAATGGGCATTTACGTCTCTGTATTTCAGTTGTGTATTTTTTTTCAAAACATTTTATTCTTTATACTTTTTATCAAATAAGTCTAATTAAGTGTACCGGCTTTCAAAGAACCCATTTTTATTTTCCAAACAAAGATTTGGACCGGATATAATCTTGAACCTATCCATTTTAAGTGGCTGAAGGGTTTGGGTGGGATGGGTTAGGATATAAAAAATTAAAAAGGTTCTTTGGAAGTCAGTACACCTAATTAAACTTATTTGACAAAAAGTACACATTAAAAAATAATTTGGACAAAAGTACACTACATGGATACAAAGACCTAAATATCCATTTTGATAAAAAAAAAAATTCCTTGAAAATGTACCAATACACTTATCATGACCGCTAAAATTTAGGCACAATTAATTCAAAATCTATTCATCTTCCTAAAAAAATCGAACTCTATCTCTTTGCCTTCCAAAAAAAAAAACGGCTGATCTGTATCTTCTTCCAAGGAAACCCATATATCTTCTTCCAAAGAAACGGCTGATCTTTTGCATATCCATCCCAAAAGAAACCGATTCAACTTCCTATTCAGTNTATTTGTTACCACAAACACAAAACTACTGAACACTGTTTTTGTTACAGTGTATTTGTTACACTATTATGGACTCAATTATCTCTGCATTCATCCAAAGGGTGTTGAATGAGCATTGTTCATCGACTCACTAAGGGATTCGAATTACATTACCAACGATTGAAGAGGGTTTGGTTAGAGTTTTGAAGAGGATTTTTACGGCATTATTACTCGTGATTGTTGCTTGTTCTTTGAACTGTGTTCGTCCGTCGTTGTTTCCACTGTGTTCCTTGAGTTTGTTGATCTCCACAAGAGGTAATGTATGTTTATATATATATATATATATATATATATATATATATGTATTTTTTTTTTGTATTATGATAATGGGGTACCTAATTGAAAAATCAGTACATTACACTTTTTTTCTTGTTTATTTAATTCGGTATTATCATTATGGGTTACATTACACTTTTTTTTTTGTTTTAATTCATGTTTTGGAACCCTATTTTGATTGTTTGAAGATTGAAAGACGAGTAATGTTCACAATTTTTTTTTTGGTTTAAAACCGTTAAATTATGTAATTTTTATACTCTAAGAGTGTTCATATTATAAAAAACCAATGAATTGTTGGGTGTTGTAACCCTTTCTTTTTTTCAATTAATTGAATACAGGTCTGAAATGGGTTGACTGAAACCAATCACCACACACCACAGTACATTACCCCCTTTTTTTCTTGTTTATTTTTTGGGTATTATAATCATGGGTGATANCAATGAATTGTTGGGTGTTGTAACCCTTTCTTTTTTTCAATTAATTGAATACAGGTCTGAAATGGGTTGACTGAAACCAATCACCACACACCACAGTACATTACCCCTTTTTTTCTTGTTTATTTTTTGGGTATTATAATCATGGGTGATATTACACTTTTTTCCTTGTTTAAATTCATATATTGGAACCCCATTTTGTTTGTTTGAAGATTGAAAGACTCTTTAGAAAATCTTTGTTATTTTTTTAGTCAAAAGCCTGATAATTATGTAATTTTTATACCATAAGAGTGTTCATATTGTAAAAAACCAATGAATTTGTTGGATGCTCTAAATTTATTAATATTTTGTTTTTTCAATTGATGGAATATAGGTCTGAACTAGTATGTTTGATTGAATNTTGAAGATTGAAAGACTCTTTAGAAAATCTTTGTTATTTTTTTAGTCAAAAGCCTGCAAATTATGTAATTTTTATACCATAAGAGTGTTCATATTGTAAAAAACCAATGAATTGTTGGATGCTCTAAATTTATTAATATTTTGTTTTTTCAATTGATGGAATATAGGTCTGAACTAGTATGTTTGTTTGAGTAAATACATAAATTGTGCTTCGTGTTGTGTTTTGTTACACATTTATAGCTACACTTTTGTTATTACACTTGTTTTGATACACTTTTATGTTGTTATATTGTTAAATTTACACTGAATCTTTTGTTTTATTTTAAAACATTTGTGTGCTGTGAATGGTAATTGCCATTGTTGTTTAGTGACACGATTGTTTATTCTTTTTATAATTTTTTGTGTAATTATGAGTGATTACACAATGTGTAAATTCTAAAAATNACTTGTTTTGATACACTTTTATGTTGTTATATTGTTAAATTTACACTGAATCTTTTGTTTTATTTTAAAACATTTGTGTGCTGTGAATGGTAATTGCCATTATTGTTTAGTGACACAATTGTTTATTCTTTTTTTAATTTTTTGTGTAATTATGAGTGATTACACAATGTGTAAATCCTAAAAATGGTGATTGTGTTAATATCACAGTGTAATATACAAAGTGTAACATATAGAGGGTAACACATGAAAGTGTCACAAAGTTACCAATATTGTGTGACAAACATACTAGTTTACCAACAAAGTGAAGAACAATGGACCATTAGACACGGAACTATATATTATTTTTAACATTTTACACTTTCATTTAAGGTAACACTTTACACTTTTCATTAGGGAAGGTGGGACATAATTTAACACTTTACACTTTACACTTTTAACATTACACTTTACACTTTACACTTTCAATGTTACACTTTACTTTTTATATTGTCTCATCTTCTAATAATCTTCACTTGTATTACTATCTCATTGTAATATAGAAAAAGTGTTACATAAAAAGGGTAACACTATTACATCCTCACTTATTTGGTTATATTATGTTTTGTGTTTCACTTATTAGAATGTGTTATACACTATTTTTGGTTTACTTTTGAATGTGTCATATATTGTTATTTGGATCACTTATTTAGTTGTGTTATTCACTGTTATTTGGTTCACATATTTGGCTGTGTTATACACTATTTTTTGGTTAACTTATTTGTTTATACTGTTATATTTTCAGTTAACCTTTGGGTATACTTTATACAATTTGTTATTTGTCACTACCCAACTCAGAGCTGTGATGGGAAAAAACCAAAAGGTGGAATCGAAGCAAGATACTAAATACAAATCGAATTTGCTTGCGATAATTAGAGCAATGGATGAAATTAACATTAGTAAAGCACATAAGGTTGTTTTGCAGAAAACACCATTTTGGTTACTATTTGAATACATCATTGATAAAAATTTAGACAGGATATGGTGTAGGAAGAATAATACTATCATACAGGATGTAATAATGTGCTTCGATGTTACTATATATAAATTTCACATTGGTGGTGAGGACATTAAATTGAGGAGTGATGTGAAAATAATTTTTGGCATTGATGATAGATGAGATCCCATGGATTAATTATCTCATGCTAAGGAAAATACAAAATTTGTTAAAAGTAGATTCAAGAAAGATAGCAGGTTGACATTAACCTTGATAAAGAGCAGATTGGTTGAAGCAGTAGGTGGTACATCAAAACACGACGTTGATGACGTTGCAAGACTCTTATGTCTATTCTTAATGGCGACACTATTTTTTACACACACTGGGACCTCTATAGGATGGAAATTTGTTTCATACGTTGACGATATAGATGCCATGAAGAATTACGACTGGTCAAGTGCAATACATGAATCTTTTATGTCTTCACTTTAGAGAAAGAGTAGCAACCCATCCAGAGTTACTGGATGCGTAATGTTGTTACTGATAAGATGTTAAAAGCCCCGTTCCATTTCCAATACTTTTTCCCGTTGTTCAATAATTAAATGTAACTCGTTTGATTATATAAAATTTGTATGTATGTGTAGTATTGGCTTTGTGAACATACAACAATTGTTAAGACCGCCACATGCAATATCAAGGATTCTGAAATGAAATCTACCAAGTCTTCAAAGAGCCATGAAACAAAGTACACTTGCAAAGTTGAAGTAAAAATATATAAGTTGGTTAAAAATAACAAATTTAATTTAATACATCAAAGTGTAACATAATTTTTAAATCTTTTTATGTTAATAGCATATAAAACACTTGCATCAGAAACACTGTCTTGATACACTTCCATGTTACACTTTTGTTAATTAATGCATACAATTGTCTATTTTTAAAATGTTGCAAAGGTGTTGAGACATAGATTGCGTAGAACAACAAAGAAGAAAATTTTTTGAAATATAAGGGAAGCAAATAAAAAGAAGGGGGTCAATCTGAATTTGAGGGAAAAAACGAAAGTGGTGAAGTTGAAAAAATACATGCATAGGTGGATGAAGAAGCTTTTGAGTGTGGTGGGAATGAGCAGGCAGAACATGATACATTTCTTGGTCATGATGATGATTTGTTGGATGTCATTGGTGGTGATGGAGATTCAAATTTGGCATTTGAATCTCTTATTGATGCTGCAATGAACGAAGTGACGCACAATGTTGAGGCTGTAGGAGAAAAAGTAGACAGAAACACACAAAGGCTTCAAGAGATATTGAAGAAAAATGATGTTTTCAAAATTGTTATAAGGAACATGGTCACAAATAAATGTTATTTACAGCATTCCCATTCTGTTTCTGGTGGTGATGGGTTTGAAAAACAATACTCTATATTTTGTATTGAAAATTCAAGAAAATGAGACGATTATAAAGGAGTTGAATGAAGTTGTTGAAAATATGAAAAAGAGGTAACAAACATTTGAAGTAGAAATACAAGATTGCAAAGAAACAATAAAAAATCTAGAAAATGATCGAATTAATGAATTATATGTTCATGTTATAACCCAGAAATATTAGCAACAAAACATTGCAGGTGAAGATCATGGGGCAAAGAAAAAAACAGGACAAACATCTATGGTCCAAAACATCAAGAAAAAAGACAGGAAACGGAAAAGGAGATGTAGAATTCGAATACAATGGAAAAAAAAGGGAAAAATCAGATTGTGACATCAGATATGATCAGCCATAAAACTGATTTGAGTGAAAACAAATGTGGGAGAACAATTGAGATTGTTGATGATTATGATGACAACACGGAAAAGATAAGTACTATTCAAGGGCTGACAGACAAAGAGATAAAAAAAATGTGGCGGGAGTGTGAAGCATTGGATATCATTGATTTCAACAAATTGAAGACGATATATGATGAAGAGGGTTACAGGTAAGTGTCACTGTCAAGTTTGTCTACGTCGTTATTAAAAAAGTGTTCATTAAAAATTATGGTTCTTACCTACTTCGTTATACAATAAAGTATATGACAAGTTTGCTTCCAATTTTTATGACATTGTAGTGGTCAAATATGGTATGGGGTTGGAGTTGGAAGCGTAATATATGTGTAATATGCTTTGAAAATAATGGCACTTTCATGCAAGCTATACAACAACGTACGTATTTGATAAAAGTGTAACATGTAACTGAATTTTTTAGATATAAAGTATTGTTTGACAGTGTAACACGGTATGTATAGTGGAACATGATATTCGTTTTTTAACATATTATTGATTGTTAGGGTGATATGCTAAAAGGAATTGATGATTACAATAAGTTGTTCACATTTCAAAGACGTTGCTACTTCATTAACAGTCTTTGTTGGGTAAGATTTATAAATAGCACAATGTACTACTAGTTGTTCAATTAATTTATTTGTCAGTTTTTTAATACCTTATATTTTACATATTTTGAATGTGTAATCCTTTGTAACTCTTCCAAATTTAGAATATGCACGTGAAAAATAAATAGACAAGCACATACCAGAATTCGGAGATTCAAAATATGTTGTTTTTCCTATGAATTCAAATGGTCGGAAAGAAAATTGTCCTCCAGACCACTGGTCTCTACTGGTATTGAATACTGAAGAAGGTGTCTAGACACATTACAACTCATTAAGGCCAAGAACGAAAGGCAGCCGAGATAGGTAGCTAGAGGATGCAATCATATTGGTTTGATTATGTTACAACAGTGATGTTAAAAGCCCATATTAGTTTGGTGTCTATCCATAATATTAAATCTATTTATGTTATTGTAGAAAAAATATGTTGAAAAGAAGATTGCGGAGTTCAATCAGTCGAAGGGGATCGACATAGACACACAGGATAAGGAGCTTCCAATAATATCATGTCCATAGCAAAAGGCAAACTCATAAGTACTCTCGTTCTCCAAATGAAATTATTGTTTTTAAAAAACATCGATACATATTAACAATTGGAATTAATGTAGGGTTGCATGCGGTTTGTATGTATGTTACATAATGAAAAAAACTTACAAAAGAAGAAGAGAATAATGTGAGGTTAACAGTGAGACAGCTGACCGAGTTCCGAGCTGAAATCGTATCATTGTTTCTAAACCATCCAAATTCTTGGAATGAAGAAGATCTCAAAATCCGTAGGGAATTGAAGAAAAAATTTGCAAACAAATGACAAAGTTTTCATAGCTTATGTACTTTACAATTGATGATTATTGTAAGATGAGACATTTGTTTGTGTGACATTGTGGTGTGTGGTGATTGGTGTTTATCCAGAATGTCCAGGGATACTGGTGTTTATTCATTGTTGATTAACGAATATCATGTCAAAGTGTAACATAGAAAGTGTAATAGGGTAACATTGAAAGTGTAACATGTTTACAATTGCATCTACAAAAATACACATTGGTGAATGGTGAGACATGAATGTNACAACACGGAAAAGATAAGTACTATTCAAGGGCTGACAGACAAAGAGATAAAAAAAATGTGGCGGGAGTGTGAAGCATTGGATATCATTGATTTCAACAAATTGAAGACGATATATGATGAAGAGGGTTACAGGTAAGTGTCACTGTCAAGTTTGTCTACGTCGTTATTAAAAAAGTGTTCATTAAAAATTATGGTTCTTACCTACTTCGTTATACAATAAAGTATATGACAAGTTTGCTTCCAATTTTTATGACATTGTAGTGGTCAAATATGGTATGGGGTTGGAGTTGGAAGCGTAATATATGTGTAATATGCTTTGAAAATAATGGCACTTTCATGCAAGCTATACAACAACGTACGTATTTGATAAAAGTGTAACATGTAACTGAATTTTTTAGATATAAAGTATTGTTTGACAGTGTAACACGGTATGTATAGTGGAACATGATATTCGTTTTTTAACATATTATTGATTGTTAGGGTGATATGCTAAAAGGAATTGATGATTACAATAAGTTGTTCACATTTCAAAGACGTTGCTACTTCATTAACAGTCTTTGTTGGGTAAGATTTATAAATAGCACAATGTACTACTAGTTGTTCAATTAATTTATTTGTCAGTTTTTTAATACCTTATATTTTACATATTTTGAATGTGTAATCCTTTGTAACTCTTCCAAATTTAGAATATGCACGTGAAAAATAAATAGACAAGCACATACCAGAATTCGGAGATTCAAAATATGTTGTTTTTCCTATGAATTCAAATGGTCGGAAAGAAAATTGTCCTCCAGACCACTGGTCTCTACTGGTATTGAATACTGAAGAAGGTGTCTAGACACATTACAACTCATTAAGGCCAAGAACGAAAGGCAGCCGAGATAGGTAGCTAGAGGATGCAATCATATTGGTTTGATTATGTTACAACAGTGATGTTAAAAGCCCATATTAGTTTGGTGTCTATCCATAATATTAAATCTATTTATGTTATTGTAGAAAAAATATGTTGAAAAGAAGATTGCGGAGTTCAATCAGTCGAAGGGGATCGACATAGACACACAGGATAAGGAGCTTCCAATAATATCATGTCCATAGCAAAAGGCAAACTCATAAGTACTCTCGTTCTCCAAATGAAATTATTGTTTTTAAAAAACATCGATACATATTAACAATTGGAATTAATGTAGGGTTGCATGCGGTTTGTATGTATGTTACATAATGAAAAAAACTTACAAAAGAAGAAGAGAATAATGTGAGGTTAACAGTGAGACAGCTGACCGAGTTCCGAGCTGAAATCGTATCATTGTTTCTAAACCATCCAAATTCTTGGAATGAAGAAGATCTCAAAATCCGTAGGGAATTGAAGAAAAAATTTGCAAACAAATGACAAAGTTTTCATAGCTTATGTACTTTACAATTGATGATTATTGTAAGATGAGACATTTGTTTGTGTGACATTGTGGTGTGTGGTGATTGGTGTTTATCCAGAATGTCCAGGGATACTGGTGTTTATTCATTGTTGATTAACGAATATCATGTCAAAGTGTAACATAGAAAGTGTAATAGGGTAACATTGAAAGTGTAACATGTTTACAATTGCATCTACAAAAATACACATTGGTGAATGGTGAGACATGAATGTACATGTTCTGCTTTGTGTGACATTGTGGTGTGTGGTGGTTGGTGTTTATCCAGAATGTCCAAAGAAGCAGGTGTTTATTCATTGTCGATTAATGGATACTAGGTCAAAGTATAACATTGAAAGTGTAACATGTTTACAATTGCATCTACACAAATGCACATTAGTGAATGGTGAGACATGGATGTACATATTCTGTTTTGTGTGACATTGTGGTGTGTGGTGATTGGTGTTTATATAGAATGTCTAGAAATACATGTGTGCATTCATTATTGATTAACTGATACCATGTCAAAGTGTAACATGGAAAGTGTAACAGGGTAACATTGAAAGTGTAATATGTTTACAATTGCATCTACACAAATGCACATTGGTGCATGGTGAGACATGGATGTACATGTTCTGCTTTGTGTGACATTGTGGTGTGTGGTGATTGGTGTTTATACAGAATGTCTAGGGATACAAGTGTGTATTCATTATTAATTAATTGATACCATGTCAAAGTGTAACAGGATAACATTGAAAGTATAACATGTTTACAATTGTATCTACACAAATGCACATTGGTGAATGGTGAGACATGGATGTCCATGTTCTGCTTTGTGTGACATTGTGGTGTGTGGTGATTGGTGTTTATATAGAATGTTCAGGGATACAGGTGTGTATTCATTGTTGATTAACAGATACCATGTCAAAGTGTAACAAGGTAACATTGAAAGTGTAACATGTTTACACTTACATTTACACAAATGCACATTGGTGAATTGTGAGACATGGATGTACATGTTCTGCTTTGTGTGACATTGTGGTGTGTGGTGATTGGTTTTATCCAGAATGTCCAGGGAGAGTCACCTAAGAAGGTAGATGAATGTAAAGGGGAAGAATTGTTAGCTTTTTTGAGGATCAATTCAACTTATGTTTTGATGACTTAGGCCCTATGGATTAAGTGGGCTCCCCCTCCTACTGGTGCACTAAAACTGAATGTGGATGGCGCAGCTAAAGGCTCATCTGGACTTTCTTCGCATCTTATGTTGTCCAGATAGCAAGCCGTGCTGAATTTTCTGTAATTGATTTGCTGCATATGCTGATGAGTCATTGGAAGGAGGTAGGCTGATGTGCTGTGCATTTTTCTGATCAGCTTCTGTTGTGTTGAGTGTACAGTTGGTCTGCAATTTTGATGATTATATATGGAAAGATGTAGGGCGTTGTCATGCTTGCTAGTTTATTTGAATTTTGAGAGATTGTATAGTTTTCTTGATTTACAAAATATAAAATGTGGCTTATCGTCTTTGCTTCTTGTAAATATTTTTTTGTTAAATCAAAAAAAAAAAAGAGGTGTTCATTCATTGTTGATTAACGGATATCATGTCAAAGGATAACATGGAAAAGTGTAACAAGATAACATTCAAAGTGTAACATTTAACATGTATCCAATAAACTGTTCCAAAATAGTGTGTTAAATCACTATACAAGACCAGTGTGGGTTGCATACAGACTAATCCATAAAAAAGTATATATATATATATATATATATAACTTACAATGAAAAAAATTATCTAAAACAAACAAACCAAACCAATGAGAAAAAAAACGCATTGTAAATAACTTAAAACATTAAACAATGTCATTAAATGATAGCATTAAATCAGTCTACAACGGCTCGTTACAAGATTTTTTGTTGTGACTGCCCAAACGCCCACACCGGCCACATCTAATTCGTCTAATGACTTCTCCCCTAGACCGAATTCTACGATTATTTGGTCTACCAGGTTGCTTCTTCGTAGATCATCGCAAAATATTAACATTCACAGACGAACTTTCATCACGATATACAGTTCGTACTGGATAAATCGGTTCAGAATATGACATCTTGTACGTGCTGACATAATAGTACTAAGTAACAAATTCGTTAATATTCCACCCACTCTTTTGTATTGCAAAAACCGCATGTGAACAAGGAAACTCATTTATTTGCCACTGAAAACATGAACACGTGTCATTCACAATATCAACGGTGATCAAAAGATATGACATCACTTTATACATTTGGTTATTCGAAACTCGCACAGTCTATGACCTCCCCTCATCAAATGCAGCTTATAATCTCGAAAACATATTAGGGCATAAATTCTCATTCCACTCCGAACATATTTTCATCTTTTAGCCAATTTGATCCATTATCTATCCCCTAATTGTGTCAACCATGCTAGTAATAGGTAAATGCCGAGCTTTCAAAATTTACATGTTAAACGATTCAGCAGCATTAAAACACATTTCACCATAACACTTCCCCAAAAAATGAGCATTTGTCCAGTGTTCATATGGAAGATTGGACAAGAACCTGTCCACATTAGAACCTCCTTCATGATGGAATGCTTCAATCTTCTCATTAAAAAGTGATTGTGTTGGTGCATAAGTACACTCACGTAACATTTTCACCATGCGTTCTCGAATAACATTGAAAAAATGAGCACCACTCAATTTATCCCGCAAGTTACCTTTCAAATGTTGCAAGCAAAATGCATGATGAGCATTTGGAAAATTTTTTGGCATTACCTCTAATAGACCGAAGTTGCGATCAGATACAAACGTAACAACCCGAGACTGATCCAATATATTAGACAAATGTTCTAAAAACCAAAATCAGTTTTCTTCATTCTCCGAGTCAACCACAACAAATGCCAAAGGAACTAAACCTGAAAAAATGAAGCATATAACATATTCGTGAAAAATTAAAATAAAAAACAGTGTAACGGATGAGATGGTAATTCCAAAATATTTTTGGGTGGTGAATGGTATTAATCCACTATTTCAAATTACACCATGTGTGTATACTTACTATTAAATGTGTTCATATAATAGTGTTACAACGAAAGTGTAACAATATAACAAACAGAGTGTAACAAAGATAGTATAACATAAAGATTATAAATTAATCACAAAATTTATCATTCAAAAAATAATATTAAAATATACCTTGGTTGCCATCTTTTCGTGTGTTCGAAAGAAGCCGGGAAGATAGAGCTCAAAAGTCCCGAGATTTTGGGTCTCCTCGGATCAGAAACTGTACCGAAGTCGTTCTCGGAGCCTTACCTACTTTGCGTCTAGGAGGACAAGGTGGAAGACCTCCTCTACGAAGTACACGAAGGAATATGTGGGGGGCGGGCGTTCCATGGCCCATCGCATCATGTCTCAGGGGTATTGGTGGCCACAGATACAGAGGGACGCGCGAGCATATGTCCAAAAGTGAGACCAATGTCAGAGATTCACCCCAACAATCAAACAACTTGCTGGGGGCTTGCATCCATTAACCAGTCCTTGGCCATTTGCCCAGTGGGAGCTTAACCTGGTTGGACCCTTGCCTAAGGCTTCTAGGAACAAGAGGTTTCCTAATTGCAACAACGGACTACTTCACCAAGTGGGTTGAGGCGGAGCCATTGACTCACATCCGCGACATACATGCTAAGAAGTTCATTTGGGAAAATATAGTCATCAGATTTGGGGTTCCCCCAAGCGCTTGTATCAGATAATGGGACTCAATTCACTGGCGGGCGCTTCAAAGCCTTTTGCGAGCAACTTGGGATCCGTAATTTCTATTCTACCCTTATATACCCCCAAGTCAATGGGCAGGCAGAATCTTCCAACAAAACGATCGTCAACGGGATCAGGAAGAGATTGTAAAAAGCCAAGGGAAGATGGACAGATGAACTGTTGAACATTCTATTGGCATATAGGACCATTCGTCAAGTGGGTTTGTCAAAACCTATATCAGCATTGAGACCACATCCTTAACAGCAACCTCGGCCTCGGCTTGCACCATCTATGCCGATATGCGTAGTTATGCATTTTGAAGAGTGCGGAGTCTAGAAAGACACCGGCGGCTCGAAGTGCTTTATCCTACCCCTTTTTGAAGAACTCTTTACTTTTCTCCTCAAGAGCGGGTAGTACGTCATCAGCAAACTCCTCTCGGATTTGCTCCTCAGATTTCCTATTCTCTATTTCAGCCCTGATCCTGTCCAGCTCCTGGGTCAGAGCTAGATAGCTCTCCTCTGACCCGACAACCCTTACCTCAGTTGCAGAGAGCCGCTGCGTCTGTTGTGTAATCCTCCTCTCAGCGTCGTCCAAGGCGGCACTTAGCTTTTCAGTGCCGACTTTCGTCAATTTGCTGTCCTTGACCAGTTGCTCAATTTGAGTGGCCTGTCCTGTGAGGGTGGAGTCCCTGGCAGCCACGTCCTCCTTAGCACTGTTCAGGGCTCCTCCGACCTCTTTCTTCTGCTCTTAGGTCCATTAGAGGTCCATCTTGGCTGCATGATATCGCGCAGCGATTATGAAAATTTATTAGGTTGCATGCGAGGGAAAGAACTTGGTCAATTATAGGTGATGCGGCAAGAAAAGATGAAACAAATGTGAACCTACCACCAGGAAATTCTGAATAATGGAACGGAATAACGTGTTCGTTGTCTGCCCCCTGTGAGCCTCCATGTCGGCCTCAAAGTAGAGCGTCTTGCTCACTGCGTTGGAGACATGGGGGTCCTGCAGAATGGAATCGTCAACCCTAATCACATTGTTCATGTGATCAGTAGCTTGAGGGTTCCACTCTGCAGCTTCCACCATCTGCGAAAGGGGAGGTGGAGTCTATCTCTGCTACTGCTACTGCTGTTGTTGCCTCTGATGTTGTTGCTGCTGAGATGGGGGGGATAATCCACAGCCCCTCCCGCTTTACTGTTGAGCAGAGAGGGCCCTAGATCCCCTACCGAGGCCGTCGTGCCTTTGCTTGGTCATCCTCTCCTCCTCGACTTGAGGATCTCGGTCTCACACTTGACCCCGAGCAGCGACCCTCGAAGGTGGGGGGTTGGCGCTGGTACCTATTCATGGGGCGCTGCTGGTTGACCCCTGTCTTCTTCCCGCGGCGAGGGCCTGTCTTTGCCTCAAGAAACCCAGGTCTATGCGGGGCGTGTGTGACATGGCTACATCAAAGGCATCCTTTGCATCTAGGGACTGGAGGATGTTGAAGTCAGACCACTAATCTCTCCTTAAGGTCCCCACCTCAGCGTGTGAAGGAACAAAAGCCTCTCTAGCCCCGAACTTCTCAACTTCGAGGGCACCCTCTACTTCCGCCTTAGTAGCCCTGTCGGGGTCTTCCTCTAAGTTCTGCTCGGCCTCTTATTGTGCAGTCTGATCGAAGAGTTCAGACCACCGTGAAGGGTCGAAAAGCTAGTGGAGCTGTGAGAACTTTTTGTACCCTGTTGTGTAGTTCAGAAGAAGGTGCGTGGGCCGGCCGAACCTATCGTCGCCAACAAACTTCTAAAAAGTGACGAGGTCGGCAATGTTCACTAAGGACCAAAGGGGATGAGCGACTTCCTGGGCGGAGACATCTGCACAAGAAAGAAGGTTATTAACACTTCTAAAATATCCCAAGGACAATAAAAAAAAACTAGACTCGAAGAAAGCGACGTACTTGTCGTTCTCCATTCAAAAGGGCATCTCAGACCATTGTACTCGGGACCGGTCCCCCGCTGCCAGGATCCACTGAAGATCAAAAGGTCATCATTGTACCCTTTGTCCGAGTCAAGGAGGTGGGTTACAAAGGTATATGGATGGATCTTTGGCTTTGAGGTAGAAGTTCTGTTGAGGCATGACCCTCAACAGGGAGTAGCAAAAAAGGATATTGTTGAGCCCAATGTTTACCCCAAGATAGTTATTAAGCTCTAGGACCCCTATTATTATCCTAAAAGACATTAAGGCAACATTGCCCGGGGAAGAAGTTAAAATGGGAGAGGAATTGGAGGAGCAGAGGAGGTAGAGTGAGCCTGATTCCATCCTCTATGATTGCTTTGGTGTAAAATGGCATCTCATCCTCGGCCACGAGATTACGAATATGTAAAACAGGGTCATACTCCTCTATATCTACGTTGGGGGGGATGCGGTATCGGGCCCTAAACCTATTGATCTGCTTATCTCCCTTCACTTTGTACTTCCCTGGCCTCGAGGAACTGCCCTAGAGATCCTCAGTGGCAGGGCAACGTCGTGGCATCTCCAAATAAGATAAAAAGTGAAGAGGAAGGAAAAAGAGTTTTCCTACGAAGATCCCCAAGGGGTTTCCTGAGGGTTGGTCACACAATGACAACCAGAAACACCTCCGGTTACTGGAGAATGAAAAACAAAAATTCAAAAGGACGAAAAGAAGGAAGATGCAAGGACTCACCAGAATGCGATCGACGGTTTCTGAAGGACTTGGAGTGGTTCCTTTCTCCAAAAGGTTCAGAAGCAAGAGGGGGTCTGTTGGCCTAAAAACTCCGGTGATGACTGGTTTGTAGACAACGTGACAAGGGGGTCTCCGACGAGGTTTCAGGCAAAGGCTCTCTGAGAGTTCGAAATGACAAAAGTGTGGGAAAAAGAGAGAGGGCCCATTTATATAATACCCGTCCCCATCATTGGGCACGAAGCACGAAGAAACGCATTTAATGCGCACGACCTCCTAAGTAGCGGGAAACGGCTGGAAGCAATGATGGGGTGGTTGGGGTAGTTACAGAACCCTTCGTCCCCCTTACAACGCGTGTCCTCGGTGTCAGAAGATTGAAGGCTGGGGGGCAGTGGATGAGACATTTTCAGACATTCTCAGATGACGACACGTGTACTCGATTTCAGTAGAGATTCTTCGTTGCGATCCCGACACATCCTCGTCGGGCTGTAACCCCTTCCCCGAGGTAACTATTCAAAGGGGGTTGTGAATCCCCGAGATGCCCATGGACCGACACGCATTCCTCGGTCAGTTTGGGATATCGGTCCTGGTCATGCTAGTCCCCCGGCACCGAGATGTATCTGGCCACGTGGTCGTTTCTGCTCCTGCAGGGATTATTGATTGACAAGTTGCTAGCCTAGGCTAGTCCAGACTAGCCATCATCACATCGTGCTACTCAAAAGGTGTCAGGAGGCACAAGGTAGCAGAAGACTCAATCAAAAGGGAATAGGCACGTGGCATATTGTGTTAGATCAGAGGCGAAAAGACCACGATGCTCTCGCTGACACATGACTTAAGAAGGCAGGCATTCAATGCACCATTCCTTTGATGAGACAACATTTAATGCATAAGAGCCTAAAAGTGAAAGGTAACAAATGTTCCTATGCCTGAGCATTTAATACGTCCCAGCCGCGAGAAGGTCATTGAACGCTCGGTAGACCGAGGAAACGACATTGGTTGTTCGAGGTCCCGAGCAGTTAAGAAAGAGAACATTTCTCATAGAAATCAGTGCGCACACACTGTCCACCACTAATGATTACCTATTGGGCTACGCTGTCAGCAATGATGAGTTTTTAAGGTATAAATAGTCCTCACAAACACATGACAAGGGTATGCAACAACCTTTCCTTATATATATACACAACGTTTTCTTCTTCTCCTCTCTCAAAGAATTAACTTGATAGTCGGAGGGGATACGCTGAAAACTACTACGGCGCCCTTCTAACTCATTTTTCTCTATTCCAGGAACCTCCCTTAGTCTCACAAGACCATTCTGGTGACCCATAAAAGTTACTCATTATCATTTCTCAGGCCACCATCAGTTCTCACAGCCTGTTCCAAGTAGCAAGGTTAACCATTTGATTGACGGACTCGTGTTCAGCACGGCAGAGATCTGTTCTCATGTTTATATTGTGCAGGATCGCGCACACACACAAATAATGCTCTAACCCCTTAATCATTGTCTTAGATTTTGATCCTAACTGTAGTTAGCTTTAGATTTCAGTTAGATGTTTCATTCTTTATTTGCTTGTAATTATAATTTTTACAAATTCGATAAAATTTTGTCCAAATTTGGCTTAAACTTTGAAAAGACATACTGCTAGTGTATGTTGATGACGTTAACTTTCAAAGATCAAGGTAGTCAATATAGTCCAAAGGTAGATATATGCTTAACTGTCCCTCTAACAACATCCAGATTCTTTTACCATTTGCCTAATTGTTTTGGGTAAATTAGCTAAACATACGACTCTTTTGATGAAATCAGTTAAGAAGTCTGCTTTCAATCTGGAAGAATGCTGCTACTTTTTGGGAGTCCTAAATTTTTGCCCAAACATTTGAAAACTTTGCAGAAATGGGACAAAATATGTTTAAACTATTTTGATGTCATTGACATATGAACTGCTGATTGGGATTAGTGTCGTTCTGTCCCTGAATGTATGCATAACTTTTTTGGCCTAATATGTATGCAAATTTGACAGAAAGTTTATCAGTTGCCGACAAACAATAGTGTTATCAAAATCGGACTAGACCGGCTAGTTTAACTGATTGGACCGTGAATCAGGCTTCAACCGATCCGATTCTTGAGTTGAACCGCCTAGACAAGTTAACTGTTAAACCAGCTGATTTTTGCTAAAACCAATGAACGAAATAGTTTGTTCAAACCAAACGGTTGGATTGCAATTGTTAAATATATATATATGTTTTGGGCATTTTTGCCCTAAATCCCATTTCTTCATTTGCAATTTCCTTTCTTCCTTCGTCTGAGTCTCCACTCCCACTGTTCTAGACTAAAGGTCTTTATCTTCCTCATCTACTTCAAGGAACAAGAGGGCTCATCTGCTTCAACGAACAGGAGTACATGCCTCATTTGGTTCATCTTCGTCTTCAACTCGATCTTTGCTTCAACGACGAACATCTCTTTGCTAGTCTGCTTCAACTCGAACTCTTTCACTCAGCCTCTCTTCTTCAACTTCCAAGGCCCAAGAGTCTAGTTCCAGTCTTCTTCTTCCTTCTCTAGGCGATGAGCGAGGGCCCTCAGACTTCGATCTCCTTCGCCATTCCAGGCAATGAACAGGAAGCCCACTCTCTCTCCCTCGCGCTCCCTCTCTCTGTCTTCAACTCAGTCCAAGCGATGAGCATTAAGTCTTATATACAGTGTACGTATTCTCAATATATGCCATTTTTTGAGTTATTAGATAATAATGATTTGTGGTAATTTTCATTTGAAATTGCGAATTTTGATGTGATTGAGACTGAATTTTATTGAGATTGGCATTGTGAATTTTATGAATATTGATTTGATATTTGACTTCATTAATTTTATGGTAAATTGTATGCATTATAGACATATTTTATATTTTTTACCTAAATTATTTTTTTTTTTATAATTTTTATAGATTTTTTTATTATACGGCCGGTCTGACCAACTGACTCAACGGTCGAACTAGTGAACCATTAACCCGATTCCCTTACTGGTTTGATGATCGATCCGGTTATGATAACATTGACAAAAAGATCAGTTCATACTAGAACCTAAGAAGTTAGAAAATAAGATATGGAATTGTTTTTTAATTATATTTTTGGTCTTTTATACGTGTTAACAAGTCGAATTGATTTTTTTGACTTGCCTTCTACTCTCAGTGATACATGCTTAATTACAATTAAAAACTTCAAATAAGAACAACATATTACAAAGTCATAGTGAGGAGGCCCTTATGTGCTAGTATAAGCTCCTCTATGATAGCATCTTTTACTTGCAGCAAATATGCCTTATTTTCAGTCACTAAATTGTATTTTTATTTTGCCAGTGTATATCATTTTAGTGAATAAGCGTGTCAATAGGTAGATGCGAGTACATGTGTTAACAAATCTATGTTCCTAGCAATACTTTTTTATGCCTTATTACTCTTAACTGAATTGTACTTTTTTCATTATTTTTTAATGTTTAGTTCTCATGGCTTCTTATATATTTTACAGGCCGAGTATTTTCATCAGTTGCTAAAACCTGTTACATAGTCTAGTAGACTAGTACCCTACGAGACTTGGGACATTAGGAGTGGTTGCCTTCTTCTTGTGGTTTTGTTAAGAAGGCACTGTTTAGCGACGATGCTTTAGTTCTGATGACTTGCTGCAAAAAAATTTCAGTTCACTTCTGGTTTTGTTTAGAGTATAATATACTACAATAGCATATAAAATACATTTGAAAGCTCTTTGTGCTTATTTCCTTTACTGGAAAATAGGCTGTTGCGACTCACCCGCCGAGTCTTTTATGTTTTCTTTGATTGTGTGTTTGTTTGATAAACGTTTTTGAAAGTCAATGAAGATTGGCCGGACATGTTTGGTTATTCTTATGTATTGGTGTCCACCGGTTTTCCTTTCCGTTCAATTAATTCTTTCATTCCTTATGCTTGAAATCTAAGGGCTGCAGCGCTACCACAGATCCAGATTACCAGACTTTACAAAGCTGCAACCTCTTGATTTCTGATGCTATGCCTTGTGAATTATCTTTTTTTTTTTTTTAGAACAGTCCTTGTGAATTACCTGAATAAGGTACATCCAGCAACGGTTGTGTATACAGGAGTTCATTGGTACAGCCCGGTAGATTAAAATTTCTTGTAGTGAATACATCCCAACTAGGTCAACAACTACTCACTTATCTATCATTTGCATTATTCTACCTTTTAAAACTTACATGCTTATTACATGAAATATAAAATAATATATTATTTATAGTATCTAAATTTTTAAAACTTCAAATTCTGATGACATTGGGAGAGTTATTTTAAAGTTTCAAATTTAATAGTCTAAAAATATATCTTTTTTTCAAAGGAAGGGTAGGCGGGCTAAGCTTGGCGGGCGGACTCTTGGGTCAAGTTTTAACGGGTTTTTTCAGGCGGGCTATTGGACCAGATTTCAACCTAGGTAATGGGTTTTGTATCATACCCAAACCCTTTTTTTAAAGATATTGGGTTTGGACTTGGGCAGGCCAACTATTTGGTCTATCGAGTTTTAAACCTATTTTTTTTGGACCGAATAATAGAACCCATAGGTAACCCAACCCATGAACACCCTATCCATCTATATCAAATTATCAAATCTACACAATGAATGCACACACATGCATGTACCCCATANAATAAGTTGCTAGGAACAAGTACAAAATAAAAACATTTGTGAACTCGTCTATAACAATTAAGGTATACTACAAAGTGTGTTCGTGCACCTTGTAATTCTGCGAGTATGTCCTTAAGGTGTACTCGTCTATAACATTTGTGAACTCGTCTCTTGTTCTTTAGGCACTATTTTCCCATTGATAAATCTTANCCTTAAGGTGTACTCGTCTATAACATTTGTGAACTCGTCTCTTGTTCTTTAGGCACTATTTTCCCATTGATAAATCTTATCAAAGTGTTGAAGTGATATAAACCTGTTGAAGTTCTTGACATTTTTTTTTTTTTGGGAGGGGGAGAGGGAAAGATGACTTAAACCCTTAACCTCAAGAAGACAAAAATTTCACAAGATAAGGAATAACAATGAAATTACATGAAAATTAATTCATTTCCATGGGTTAAATGATTACCAATTAAAAGGAAAATGATAAATTATATAGGATTCCCTCGAACTTAAGGTCAATGGTACATCACCACTCTAGACTTTTACGAGTTATACTTAACCCTCTCTAACTTGTAAATAAAAAAGGTCAAGGGAGCCAATTTGAATTGAGTTCTCTCTCTATTTACTATACTATGGGACTATATATGAGGTAATCTTGTGGTCTTGATTTTGTGGTAGGGATGATAAGTGACTATTGGCGTGATGTTTTACTAAAGAATTGTGGAGAAGTTTTGTGGGGGGTTGGCTGCTTAGAATGTGGTTGCCGTAAATGAAAATTTCAAGAGCATTGAGTAACAAATCAAAACAGAGAGGAATGGCCAGGGGTCCAACCAAGGTGGGTTGGACAGTCAACTCTAACCCAACCCTAGGTATATAATTTTCAACCCTAACCCTACCTCGGATTGAGAACACTGCCCGAGTTTAATTCTAGCGGGCTCGGGTTATTTTACAGGTTCAATTCAGGTTGAGTTCGGGTAAAACCCAAAATAATCTTGTTATTATAAACCTAATACATATATTATATAATATAATATTCCCCTAAATTAACAACCAATAATTTCAACCAAGTTTTTAACAGTGCTAATGCTAGAACAAAAATAAAAATGAACGAGAGAGACAGAGAACGATAGAACAAAAATAAAAAATCATTTCTAATACTTTATATATATATATATCTATTTTTTTTTTTATTTGTCAAATTCAGATTAAACTCGTAAACCCGGGGCATTAACTCGAGTCCAAACCAAATTGAATTCGGGTTGAGATTTTTTAACCAAGCGCAACCCAAGTATTAAAAACCTTGCCCAAGTCATAATTTTTTCAAGTTGGGTTCGAGTTGAAATCAAATTGTCCAACCCAAGTTGCACCCCTGAATGGCAGAGGGGAGTGTCTGCAACCAAGTTTTTATTTTATTTTATTTGATTAATATGAAGTTATTCAAAGGATGACATCACAAAGAAAATTAGAACAAAAATCTGAGGTTATTTTAGGCATTTTACCTCTGTTACAATTTAGAGTTTATTTACAAGTGGGAGGGGATTAAGTGTAACTCAGTAAAAATCTATAAGGAAAATTATAGTCCTAAAATAACTTATGTTGCTTCTTTGATTGCTTTTTCTTTGTTAATTTAGATTTTAATTTTTAAGCACCTTCTATGCAGTTCCTATCATACAAAAAGCTCCAAGTACTAGGAAAAATAGGGATAAGAAAAGGACAAAAAAACCTGCCTTGGAGAGGAAAAAATATTTAATTTCGCAAAGAAACAATAAGATGCAAGTAAATAATTAAATTGCGGGGGCAAAAACAAAGTACAAATCCAAATATGTGGTATTATCAACATGACGAACTTCAAGCAAAATAGATATATTAGAAAGAGAGTATATTGGATAGACAAAACTCTGAAACACAAATTTAGAGCCAGTATCACTACACGAATTCACTTTTTTTTATTTTCATTAGCAAACCAGGGGTAGAAAAGAATTTGTGACGCAGACATAATTATTTTGCTGGTGCAAATGTGTTTGTCGATGCGAAAAACAATAGCGAATCAGACACTTTGGCATTTACAAATTTGCCAACGCAAAAGCTCGACTATTTGGGTCAATAATTAGTGATTCAAGTTGGTCAAAATATATAGAAATTCAAGTTGTCTATCATGTTACAACAAACTAATATCAGTCTTTTGTGTTGCAATGGAACAATTTTATTGATGATTAATTCATGCGAATGAAGAGATGGGCCCACACCTCGCATTGAGCAAAAGAAAAGATAAAATACAACGATTAATTTTATAACTATTGGAATAAATTACTATTTGGTTTAATAATACAAAATTGAAGATTTTAGAACCTCGAAAGAGAATAAATAAAGGNGATTAATTCATGCGAATGAAGAGATGGGCCCACACCTCGCATTGAGCAAAAGAAAAGATGAAATACAACGATTAATTTTATAACTTTTGGAATAAATTACTATTTGGTTTAATAATACAAAATTGAAGATTTTAGAACCTCGAAAGAGAATAGATAAATGGACATACTCAAAAATGTTAATGAAAATACCCTTATACTATTACACACATTGTAAAGTTTGAACATAAATCGAACTATTCATACCAAAGAATTAGAAGTAGCAAGGATCAAGAGAGAGAGATTGATGGTATAGCTGCATAGGATAGGGATGCGGTTGACAGCAAAAGCATAGATAGGAAAGTGTAGAGATAACCAAGGAAAACTATTTGGTTCATGAGATCTACTTGATGACACAGCTAGGGCCTTCTTTTANTGATGGTATAGCTGCATAGGATGCGGTTGACGGCAGCATAAATAGGAAAGTGTAGAGATAACCAAGGAAAACTATTTGGTTAATGAGATCAACTTGATGGCACAGCTAGGGCCTTCTTTTAGAATATCACCATGATCCAAATAAAACAAATTCTTCAATATAACGTCACAAATCTTCCCAACTATTTGATCAAGTATACATAATCTTCGAATAAAATTTTGTTGTGTGCATAGCTACTTTGTTTATTATNGAGATAACCAAGGAAAACTATTTGGTTCATGAGATCTACTTGATGACACAGCTAGGGCCTTCTTTTAGAATATCACCATGATCCAAATAAAACAAATTCTTCAATATAACGTCACAAATCTACCCAACTATTTGATCAAGTTTACATAATCTTCGAATAAAATTTTGTTGTGTGCATAGCTACTTTGTTTATTATGTGACGGGCGGAGAAAATAAATGAGACCAGCAACACTCATTAAGTGTACCAAATGACATAATAAAGAAATCATGCTGTTTCGTTTGATTTAGAAAACCACAGAAACAACTGTATCAAATCAAAGATTTAGTTTCACAAATTGAGAAGACAGAAAATAGAAGCTCCATTAATATTCAAAGAAGGTGAATCATGCACCAAACAATTCCTGAAAACATAAGGCTGGTGGGCTAAAGTCATGTACTTAATTTTTATGTACTTCTTCTTATTATAGTATATTTCAAATCTGAGCTACCAAAGAGGAGAGATTCCAACTAACTATACATGGGAAAAAAATTTAAGCACCCCAATAACCATATACAGTAATTCACACAAAGAAACAATCATAGTTGAATTACCTACATACACACACATTCGCACAATGACACACAAATTGAGGCTCTCATTCCCTAAGACACGGATAGGCACATCTACAAATACACACACAACCCCAAATTCAGTGCATCCTAATTAATTTTCAAACAAATAGTTAAATCAATTTACCAATAGAAACAATAGCCAACGAAACATTCACCAAATTTCAATCATTACCCAACAAAACAAAAATAATGGTGACGAATGAAATGATCCATGACTGTATGTGAATTAAAAGAGAGTGAGGGTGTCAATCATTAAGAGATGATTTAACAAACTTGCTGATTTCAGATAAAGAGCTTAGGTTATACATATCGTGAAGGCAAGGGTTGATTTCCCAACAAACCTAACAGTAAAAGAAATGTATTCCAGGAAGAAGAAAAATAGAAAATCCAACAAAAATATAGAAATTTCATATAGATTAAACAATAAAAAGTGTTGTTGAATCAATACCAATGCAACCGTGACATTGGTATTGTAACCCAAAACATACGTTTCGTGTGTGTGCAAGAAAGAAAAAAGAGGTGAGAAAAAAGACAAAGTATAAAATACCTGAGGGAGACGTGAGAGCTTTAGAGTGACATTTCTAATTCATGACATTAGACATTGTGAGCTTGGTTAGGAAACTAAGCAATGTAGTTTAGGAATTAGAGAAAGCAAAAGAGCAGTGGTTTCAAGGGATATAGGGAGGCAAAGAAGCAAAAAAGTTGAGACTGTTGAGTGAAACGTTTATCAATTGCAAAGTGACTATATCGTGATTATAGTATAGATGGAGGGTCAAAAGGAAATTAAAAGGTTTTTTTGGGGTTAAAGGGCTTTTAGGAGTAGTATAGATAGATATAGATTAGTATAGATATAGGAAATCATGGCAGAAAAATATTTTTTGGATAAGTAGCCTTTTAGAAGCAGTATAAATATAGTTATATTTTAAATGCTGAAATTACACACATTATTTTTTAATATTTCAAACCCAATTTTTAGTAATTCAGTCGGAGCTTGTGATGAACCCGAAGTATCAACTTGAGCTTAACCCGAATTCAATTCGGGTTGAGATTTTTTGCCCAAGTTCAACTCAAATTTTAAAAAACTCAACCCACACAATGATTTTTTTGAGTTGGATTCAGATTAGCCCAACCAAGTTGCATACCTATGTGATAGTAGAGAATATTTGAAAAATAGGCATATACCTTCAAAGTCGTATAATTTTATTTATTAATTTATGTTTTGCATTTTATGTGAACTCAATAGAAAAAGATAAATAATAAAAATAAAAATTATACATATTACAATGCGATGCACTTTTATACCTGAATTATAAGTATTTTGGGTACATGTCAGTGAATTATCGAAATCTTTTATTATTATCAGATACATATGGTATATATGATATGTATCCTCAATATACGACGAGTATTATATCAGATACGAATACATAGATGTTAACAAAATATTTATACCTCAGACAAAACCCAAAAAATTACCCAAAACTCACACTTAAATCTGTATAATCAAGCAAGAAAAAAAAAAAAAAAACAACTATTTTTCTTATGAATATGGAAGATAAAAAACCATTCCAACCAAAATAATCACATGTCACAACCCACAAAAAATACCAAGATAACTATTCCTTTTCAGAATGGTACCTGGGCAAACTGTGTCGGCTGGGCAGCCTTCATGTTGAATCAGGCTCCATCCTCAACCTTTTACTGCATCTGTCTTCCAAGTTGCTGCTTGTTTCAGCTCCATCAATGTTACGGCTTCTCTTACCATTTACGTAACCAAGAAATTCATGTGTGCCAACGTCCTCGTCGGTGTATAACGATTGTCCCTCATTATGTTCTTGAATATCTGGATTGTATATTAGATGAACACCACACTTCTTCACCTCTAGAAATAAGCATGTTTTGAAGCAAACCTCAATTCTTTCCCCACCTTTTATTGGGTATTTCAAATAACTTTTCGGTACATAGCTCACCCTAGAATTCTCTTGCCTGGTTATTCGAACGTGATAAATGTTCGGCAGATTGGTCCATTCACCACCATTGGTTTTGTCGTAGATGATAGCATAAGGGGCAGCGGTGAATTTACCTTCTTCTCTGGCTGCAAAAACAGCCCAAAGAGTCATCCCAAAGAACTTATGCTCCACATCTAATGGCATATCGAAAAATATTGAAGATCCTATCATTCGATAGCTAAACCAATCAGGAATCTCCCCACTTGGAAGGAAAATCTCAGGGCCATTATGTTCAGAATATCCCTGTTATATGGAAATGGTGACATTAGAGAGAGAGAGAGAGAGAGAGAGAGAGAGAGAGTGAGACCTCCCTTAAAAAAACTAGAGAGACCAACCTTAAAAAAACTATCCTTGAAAGCATTTGCCAGATTGGTGCAGCTATCCAGGCAAATCATTCGCAAAGAATTAAGGTCCTTCAGTCCCTCAATCTCAAATAATCTACGGCAATCAGAAAGAACCAAGGATACCAATCTTTTGTAGTTTGATAGATTTGGTAGCTTCTCCATTGATGTGCAATTATCAGCATATAGTGACCGTAGATTTGGAGGAAGCTCTGTGAGTAATTGAAGACTCTTGCAGCCACCTAAACCGAGATAGTGTAGCTTGGATAGGTGACAAAGGCTGAATGGTAGGCCACGGAAGTTATTCTGTTTTAAATCCAATATTTCCAGTGAGCGTAAACTTCCGAGATCAGCTGGAATATCTCCTTCATACAAATTGCAGTCACTCACATTTAGTTTTCTTAAGAAACACAAACATGAAATAGAAGGTGGTAGAAATCTGATGGAATCAGGATGTCTTCTTGGTGATACCCAAGATGAAATGAGAGAAAACCAAGATTTGGATGGTAAATTTTGGTTACACCCTCGTAGTGATAAGGTAGTAAGGTTCTTCAGAAGTCCGCATGAAAAGGGCAATTGTATAATAGCAGTTCCATCTGCAAGAAGCTCCGTGAGGCATTGCATATTCCCCAAATGCTCAGGCAATTCCTTCAGATTTGAGCAGCCAGTGATATTTAGATGTCCAAGTGATCTTAACTTGCAAATGCTACTTGGAAGATCACAAACGTTCTCGCAATCTTTCAAACTAAAAAAAGTCAGTCTATCCAAAAGTCCAATTGATGGGTGAACCTCGAACAAAGTTGAACAGTTTTCAAACAATAATGTCTCCAGCCTTGATACCCCGGTGAAGTCGGGGGTTTTTGTGAGGAACTTAGAGTGACTAAGATTGAGGACTTTCAGATTTTTCAAACTCTGAGACATCCAAGCAAAATAAGATTGTATAAGAGTTTCCTTCATGACAAACCATGCAAATTGTTCCAACATTAAAGAAACAACAAGGTTGGGAAAAAATTTCAATACCTTGATACTTGACCCAAGTTGTTTGATATTACTATGTTGCATGTCTAGAGCAACAAGATTTTCTAGATGAAAATTGGATGGTAAATATTTCAAAGGGCAATAATGCCAGCAAAGCCACCTTAAATCTCCAAATATATGTTGAAAGCTTCCAGCAAGATGCACGCAATTAATTTGAAGCAGTCTCAATTTCTTCATCCTTACAAATGCTTCAGTCCTTAGATTTACATCCTCTAAAAATGGACGGACTAGAACAATACCTTCAACTACTTCTGTTCCCTGATTTTAGTGAAGGAATAACAAAATATTTGATAAGTAATTTGCAACTTATAGATATATGCAAGAGGGGAGAGAGAGAGAGAGAGAGAGAGCATGTTAAGTGTGTCTATAATTAAATCAAACTATTTATATAAACCTAAACTAAAAAATTTATGTTCCAATGGGAAAACTATCTAGAGTGAAAGAAAGGCGAGTAGTAATTCCTTCTTACCTTTTCTTTTTTGAGTACATCACATACATCTTCATGATGCCACAATCTACTGCGCTTTCCAGGCTCTTTATGGGATTCTTCGCAAACGATTTCCCTTCCCATATCCCGAAGTAAATTGTGCATCCACAGTTCATTTTTTTCATTGGTTGTTAGTAAACATCTATTAATTAGATCACTAATTCCAATTTCTGAGAAGAAACCACAACCATTCAGTATGGTAATTGCATATTCTTTATCCATTCCGATAAAGAAGCATGCAATATCAAGGAATATTTCTTTTACTTTATCATCATCTAGTGCATCAAAGCTTATTCTAAGTTTTTTTTGAATTTGATTGTGAGGAATATGTTTTAATTTCTCAAATGCACTTATCCATTCTGGCCTTGTTCTTCCAAACAAATACGAACCCAAAACTTCAAGAGCTAATGGAATTCCTCCGGCGTACCTTATTATGCTCTGTGAAAGCTCCAGATAATCGTCTAATGGCGTGGTTTGTCCAAAGGCATGCAAACTGAAGAGGTTTAGAGACTCGTTGCAGTTCAATTCCTTAACTTCGTATTTTTCATCTGCTTTAACTTCATTCAACAAATGCTTGTCTCTTGTTGTGATAATGATTCTACTTCCTGAACCAAACCAATCACGGTTCCCTGCAAATGAATTTAACTGGCTAATTTGATCCACATCATCAAGAACGATAAGAATTCTTTTAGAACACAATCTTTCTTTCACCCAATTGATTCCTCTATCAATATTGCTAATCTTAATATCCTTCTTCTTTAGAATTGNACATTGGTATTGTAACCCAAAACATACGTTTCGTGTGTGTGCAAGAAAGAAAAAAGAGGTGAGAAAAAAGACAAAGTATAAAATACCTGAGGGAGACGTGAGAGCTTTAGAGTGACATTTCTAATTCATGACATTAGACATTGTGAGCTTGGTTAGGAAACTAAGCAATGTAGTTTAGGAATTAGAGAAAGCAAAAGAGCAGTGGTTTCAAGGGATATAGGGAGGCAAAGAAGCAAAAAAGTTGAGACTGTTGAGTGAAACGTTTATCAATTGCAAAGTGACTATATCGTGATTATAGTATAGATGGAGGGTCAAAAGGAAATTAAAAGGTTTTTTTGGGGTTAAAGGGCTTTTAGGAGTAGTATAGATAGATATAGATTAGTATAGATATAGGAAATCATGGCAGAAAAATATTTTTTGGATAAGTAGCCTTTTAGAAGCAGTATAAATATAGTTATATTTTAAATGCTGAAATTACACACATTATTTTTTAATATTTCAAACCCAATTTTTAGTAATTCAGTCGGAGCTTGTGATGAACCCGAAGTATCAACTTGAGCTTAACCCGAATTCAATTCGGGTTGAGATTTCTTGCCCAAGTTCAACTCAAATTTTAAAAAANATGAACCCGAAGTATCAACTTGAGCTTAACCCGAATTCAATTCGGGTTGAGATTTTTTGCCCAAGTTCAACTCAAATTTTAAAAAACTCAACCCACACAATGATTTTTTCGAGTTGGATTCAGATTAGCCCAACCAAGTTGCATACCTATGTGATAGTAGATAATATTTGAAAAATAGGCATATACCTTCAAAGTCGTATAATTTTATTTATTAATTTATGTTTTGCATTTTATGTGAACTCAATAGAAAAAGATAAATAATAAAAATAAAAATTATACATATTACAATGCGATGCACTTTAATACCTGAATTATAAGTATTTTGGGTACATGTCAGTGAATTATCGAAATCTTTTATTATTATCAGATACATATGGTATATATGATATGTATCCTCAATATACGACGAGTATTATATCAGATACGAATACATAGATATTAACAAAATATTTATACCTCAGACAAAACCCAAAAAATTACCCAAAACTCTCACTTAAATCTGTATAATCAAGCAAGATACAAAAAAAAAAAAAAAACAACTATTTTTCTTATGAATATGGAAGATAAAAAACCATTCCAACCAAAATAATCACATGTCACAACCCACAAAAAATACCAAGATAACTATTCCTTTTCAGAATGGTACCTGGGCAAACTGTGTCGGCTGGGCAGCCTTCATGTTGAATCAGGCTCCATCCTCAACCTTTTACTGCATCTGTCTTCCAAGTTGCTGCTTGTTTCAGCTCCATCAATGTTACGGCTTCTCTTACCATTTACGTAACCAAGAAATTCATGTGTGCCAACGTCCTCGTCGGTGTATAACGATTGTCCCTCATTATGTTCTTGAATATCTGGATTGTATATTAGATGAACACCACACTTCTTCACCTCTAGAAATAAGCATGTTTTGAAGCAAACCTCAATTCTTTCCCCACCTTTTATTGGGTATTTCAAATAACTTTTCGGTACATAGCTCACCCTAGAATTCTCTTGCCTGGTTATTCGAACGTGATAAATGTTCGGCAGATTGGTCCATTCACCACCATTGGTTTTGTCGTAGATGATAGCATAAGGGGCAGCGGTGAATTTACCTTCTTCTCTGGCTGCAAAAACAGCCCAAAGAGTCATCCCAAAGAACTTATGCTCCACATCTAATGGCATATCGAAAAATATTGAAGATCCTATCATTCGATAGCTAAACCAATCAGGAATCTCCCCACTTGGAAGGAAAATCTCGGGGCCATTATGTTCAGAATATCCCTGTTATATGGAAATGGTGACATTAGAGAGAGAGAGAGAGAGAGAGAGAGAGAGAGAGAGAGACCTCCCTTAAAAAAACTAGAGAGACCAACCTTAAAAAAACTATCCTTGAAAGCATTTGCCAGATTGGTGCAGCTATCCAGGCAAATCATTCGCAAAGAATTAAGGTCCTTCAGTCCCTCAATCTCAAATAATCTACGGCAATCAGAAAGAACCAAGGATACCAATCTTTTGTAGTTTGATAGATTTGGTAGCTTCTCCATTGATGTGCAATTATCAGCATATAGTGACCGTAGATTTGGAGGAAGCTCTGTGAGTAATTGAAGACTCTTGCAGCCACCTAAACCGAGATAGTGTAGCTTGGATAGGTGACAAAGGCTGAATGGTAGGCCACGGAAGTTATTCTGTTTTAAATCCAATATTTCCAGTGAGCGTAAACTTCCGAGATCAGCTGGAATATCTCCTTCATACAAATTGCAGTCACTCACATTTAGTTTTCTTAAGAAACACAAACATGAAATAGAAGGTGGTAGAAATCTGATGGAATCAGGATGTCTTCTTGGTGATACCCAAGATGAAATGAGAGAAAACCAAGATTTGGATGGTAAATTTTGGTTACACCCTCGTAGTGATAAGGTAGTAAGGTTCTTCAGAAGTCCGCATGAAAAGGGCAATTGTATAATAGCAGTTCCATCTGCAAGAAGCTCCGTGAGGCATTGCATATTCCCCAAATGCTCAGGCAATTCCTTCAGATTTGAGCAGCCAGTGATATTTAGATGTCCAAGTGATCTTAACTTGCAAATGCTACTTGGAAGATCACAAACGTTCTCGCAATCTTTCAAACTAAAAAAAGTCAGTCTATCCAAAAGTCCAATTGATGGGTGAACCTCGAACAAAGTTGAACAGTTTTCAAACAATAATGTCTCCAGCCTTGATACCCCGGTGAAGTCGGGGGTTTTTGTGAGGAACTTAGAGTGACTAAGATTGAGGACTTTCAGATTTTTCAAACTCTGAGACATCCAAGCAAAATAAGATTGTATAAGAGTTTCCTTCATGACAAACCATGCAAATTGTTCCAACATTAAAGAAACAACAAGGTTGGGAAAAAATTTCAATACCTTGATACTTGACCCAAGTTGTTTGATATTACTATGTTGCATGTCTAGAGCAACAAGATTTTCTAGATGAAAATTGGATGGTAAATATTTCAAAGGGCAATAATGCCAGCAAAGCCACCTTAAATCTCCAAATATATGTTGAAAGCTTCCAGCAAGATGCACGCAATTAATTTGAAGCAGTCTCAATTTCTTCATCCTTACAAATGCTTCAGTCCTTAGATTTACATCCTCTAAAAATGGACGGACTAGAACAATACCTTCAACTACTTCTGTTCCCTGATTTTAGTGAAGGAATAACAAAATATTTGATAAGTAATTTGCAACTTATAGATATATGCAAGAGGGGAGAGAGAGAGAGAGAGAGAGAGCATGTTAAGTGTGTCTATAATTAAATCAAACTATTTATATAAACCTAAACTAAAAAATTTATGTTCCAATGGGAAAACTATCTAGAGTGAAAGAAAGGCGAGTAGTAATTCCTTCTTACCTTTTCTTTTTTGAGTACATCACATACATCTTCATGATGCCACAATCTACTGCGCTTTCCAGGCTCTTTATGGGATTCTTCGCAAACGATTTCCCTTCCCATATCCCGAAGTAAATTGTGCATCCACAGTTCATTTTTTTCATTGGTTGTTAGTAAACATCTATTAATTAGATCACTAATTCCAATTTCTGAGAAGAAACCACAACCATTCAGTATGGTAATTGCATATTCTTTATCCATTCCGATAAAGAAGCATGCAATATCAAGGAATATTTCTTTTACTTTATCATCATCTAGTGCATCAAAGCTTATTCTAAGTTTTTTTTGAATTTGATTGTGAGGAATATGTTTTAATTTCTCAAATGCACTTATCCATTCTGGCCTTGTTCTTCCAAACAAATACGAACCCAAAACTTCAAGAGCTAATGGAATTCCTCCGGCGTACCTTATTATGCTCTGTGAAAGCTCCAGATAATCGTCTAATGGCGTGGTTTGTCCAAAGGCATGCAAACTGAAGAGGTTTAGAGACTCGTTGCAGTTCAATTCCTTAACTTCGTATTTTTCATCTGCTTTAACTTCATTCAACAAATGCTTGTCTCTTGTTGTGATAATGATTCTACTTCCTGAACCAAACCAATCACGGTTCCCTGCAAATGAATTTAACTGGCTAATTTGATCCACATCATCAAGAACGATAAGAATTCTTTTAGAACACAATCTTTCTTTCACCCAATTGATTCCTCTATCAATATTGCTAATCTTAATATCCTTCTTCTTTAGAATTTCACAAAGAAGTTGCTCTTGTAAATGAACAAGACCATTTAGCTGTTCAGAAGCTTCTCTAACATTAGCAAGAAAACTGGAACTTTCAAACTGCTGAAAAATTAGATTATAAACAGCTTTGGCGAGGGTCGTTTTGCCTATACCACCCATGCCATATATCCCAATTATACGCACATCACTTGATCCATTGGCTAATAACAAATTTATATCACTAACACGAGAATCCATTCCAACTGGATACTTGGTAACATTTAGATATGTATGGTTCACTTTAGACAAAACCTCCTCAACAATTTTCTGGATAAACTTCGATTCATACCTGCAGTTTTGATTCAAAAAGTAGTGAAATAACAAAGTTTAAAAATTTTAAATGAGTAATAACTACGGGAAAAACACATTAAGTTGGGTGCTCAACTTTTAAAATGAAACCAAATCAAAGCAAACCTTAAAGAAAATTATACTTAGATATTGTCTTTAAATGTTGATTGTACAAGCAGATGTGTCATTTTAATAAGGATGCACTGTAAATAATACGAATAAAGAATCAAGCCAAAAGTAACACTAGTAATTCTAGACATAACCCATAAACCGATATGAAATCTATTTAAGGTTAACGGGTTTTGGTTTAATTTTAGTTGAGTTTGGTGATAAACAAGTGGACTTGCTATATATGGAAAATTAATGATGTAAACACATCTTCATCTAAACATGATATGGATCTGACTAAACACGACATAAAGATAACATGAATTTGATACAAAATGATCCGATTAATCACATTTATGAATGGATTAAATAAAAAGTTCAAGATTGTAGATAACGAGTTTGAAGAGTCATATGCAACTATGTAAGACATGCACACAAAGGAAAAGGTACAGCTAGTCATTAGGCTCCTAAATGTTTGTTATTACACTCTATAAATAATTTTCTCTCCCAGGCACTTAAACTGCACCAAAACGCACAAAGACACTGATGAAGCACAAAATTGGTTTGCACACCACCTGTCAATTAAATAATACAAAATGCAATAAAGTATAGAGAGAGAAGACAAGATTTATAGTGGTTCGGTCAATATGACCTACGTCCACTTTGAATGGCAAGGGTCGCCGGAATTTTATTATCTCTGGTATGAAGGGAGAGCACAAAATTATAAGCTTTGAGAGGGGAGGAGAGAATTATGCTCAAATGAGTCTGATGCCCCCCAAGTGTTGGTGGGGCTTACAATTTATAGTTGTCCGCATAGTAATTGGATGGCTAGTATGACGGTCATAAAAGATCGGGTGCCTTTAAGAGTAATTAAGTGGCTTGGCGACCTCTCATCTCCTTGGTGACCTCTCCTTTCTTCAACCAGCAAGGAAATTATGATGCACTCCAAAGGACTTAGTCAAGGGATGTGGAAAGGTTGACTCTCTCCAGGCCGTGAGGGATAGGCTCCCAGATGCTCCTTTGGTGGTGCAGCTCCCTGATGAGCTTGACTGGTCTTGGCCCTCATAGGGCCTGTTGGGTCTTCTATAGGCTTGAGCTTTACCCATGGATTGGGCCATTTGAGCCTGGACCATCATTTTCCCCCCAATGCCCTGCGTGACGGAACTTGGAAAGGAGGGCCTTCAGGCTGAATTTGAGTTTTCGGACGACCGGCATAACTGAAAAAACTTCAGGAGGCCTGAACTTGTGTTTTTAGGCTTTTTTTGAATTTTCAACGGCATCAATCACAGCCAAAGGCTATGTGTCTTGTAAGGCTCACTGAGAGCTTCGATTTGATATATTATAAGCCTCATTTCGAGCAAATGATCAAAAGTTATAGTCAAACTTTGAGTAGAAAGCTAGGCGAGCGGTTTGGGAGAGCAACAGCTTCCAGGCGAGCAGGGCACTATTCTGGGCGAGCAGAATTTTTTTTTTTTCTAAGCTTCAAAAAGCCAAAACACCTGTTTCTGAAATTTTTTTGGACTTTTTTTGAAAAGCTCATTGTCAAAGGAAATGAGTTTTGCTCACCACGTCAAGAGCTTCGATTTGGTATATAATAAGTCCCATTTTGAGTTACGAAGTAAAAGTTGCGGTCGAAATTGCAAGTAGGGAGTTGCACGCGCATTTTTGGGCGAGCAGACAGCATTCTGGGCATGCTAGCAGCATCCTGAGCGAGCACCTGATTTTTTTTTTTTAACTTCGAGAGGTCAAAACAACTCTTTCTAGGCCTTTTTCGGACTTTTTTTAAAAAGCTCATTACTAATTGTAATGAGTTTTGCTCAGCTCGTCGAGAGCTTCGATTTGGTATATAGTAAGTCCCATTTTGAGTTACGATCAAAATAGCGTGCAACCCTTTTTAAATCCGATTTTTTTGAAGACTCCTTTTGATTGTCAACTCCCTCCCTTGCAGTAGACTCCTTTAGCTATGAAAACTTCCTTTTTCTTTTTTCTTTTTTGAAGAGCCCCATTCAATATAATCTTGAGTGAGAAGGAGAGCTTTTCTTAAAATCCTCCAAGAACACATAGGTGAGGCTCTTAAGTTGAAAGCTTTGAACAATGTCGAATGGAGAGGAGCTTGTGGATCTTGGTGGAAAGCCTGAAGAGGAGGGGGAGGAACTTCTCACCCATTTAGGCATTGATCTAAGCGATGAGCTAGTGGTGGGCACTATTGGGCGCGCAGTAGGGGCAAGTAAGGGAGACTTGGGCGTGCCTGTGGACCACATAGGGACGCCGAAGTTGGAGTAGGCTACTAGTGTAAGTAGTTTGGCATGCACTTCTGCTGGTCAAGGATCAGGCGCTGAGGCCCAGGTGCAAAGCGCCCAGGCTGAGGCAGCCTAGGCGAAGCCCTTAGGCGAGTGGAACAACTCTGGGGAGTGCACCTATGGGCGCCCAGGCGTGGTGCGTGCTGATGGGTCGAGCAAAAAGGGGCGCCTAGGCGTTGTTGTGCGCGCGAATCAGTTGGGCGAGCATCTCGCTGTGCAGGGCCACTTGGGTTAGCAACCTGTTGCGCTGGACATCTTGGGCGAGCATGGGTATGCCTTAGTCACTAATCCAGTTGAGCAAGGAGGAGGAAAGAGGACTGGTCTTGGTTTGCAGGCGCCATTTTGGGCGAGCACAGAGGGTTAGATGCCCCTCCAGGCGCTGGAATGCCCCTCTTGGGCGAGCAGAGGGGGTCAAGCACTCCTTGGCGTGCTTGGCGCCGCCGACCAGGCATCCCAGGTGTTGAGTGCCAGATAGATGAGGCCCCGATTGTTGACATTCAATTTAACGTAGTCCTCGAGTTACAGATGATCTGAGTTTCAAGATCCTGCCTAGAGATGGCAAAAATAATGTTATTCTAAACATCAAAATATTTAACATGATTATCTGGAGAGAGAGGTAGGCTATTTGCGCAAGAGCAAAGACAGAGTTTGAGGACTGCTCGTGATAGAGCTATACCTTTTGAGATCGAGCTTTTGGTGACCCATGAGAGAGTCCTTAAGCTTGAGATATAAACTGTCTGTTTGAGAACAGTACAGAGGCCAAGCTTTTGGCGACTCGCGAGAGAGCCACTAAGCTGGAGATGTTGGCTACCTGTTTGATAACAGTACAAAAGTCAAACTTTTGGCGATCCGCGAGATGATTCACCTTGCCTAGACCTGTTGATTTCCTCAACATTCATATATTTTTGAACTTTTGTCAATATTTCTGGCATGCATTTTAGTGGTCGCTTCATCACTGAAAAGAGGAAGCTTGACGAGCGGAGGCCTCCCAAGAAGGCGGTCATAGTTACTTTGTCACCAGGCTCCTCAACCTGGAGGACCTCCTCGTTAAAACGAGTGAGGTAACTCCTCAGGCTCTCGTCTCGGTCCTGCTTTATGCTGAGCAGGTGGGTGACGAGATTCTGGTGGCTGCGCCCTCTGATAAAGTATGACACAAAAGACTTGCTCAGCTCAGCAAAGGGGGCGATGGAAGCTTGGGAGAGCTTGGCGAACCATTGTCTGGTGGATCTCTTCAAGGTGGTCGGGAATGCCCTACACACGATCNGCTCAGCAAAGGGGGCGATGGAAGCTTGGGAGAGCTTGGCGAACCATTGTCTGGTGGATCTCTTCAAGGTGGTCGGGAATGCCCTACACACGATCTCTTCGGGGATATTATGCAACTGTATTAGAGTTTTGTAGGTTTCGAGGTGATCAAGTGGGTCATTCATACTACCAAAGGTTTCGACGAATGGCATTTTGAACTTCTGGGAAAGCGGGTAATTCACCACGTCAGGAATGAAGGGTGTGTCGGTTCGCTTAACAAGGTAGTCCACTGTCTCGGGTCCTTGTGCCTTCATAGCATTGAAGATGTTGCCTAGTTGATTTTGCACCTCTTTTATTTTTTCGTCCCAATGGTTGGGAGCTTTTTTGAAATTATCTTAGAAATGACTTTCATGTTCCATGCTCTGGTTCTCACCCTCGTCCTCTTGGAAGAGAGGATCTCCACCATGAGAAGGGGGAGTTGGAGGTCCCTCGTGGGGAGCTCTCCTGTACTGGGCGCCTGATGGGGCTCCCAAGGGTGGGGCGCCAAGATGTGGAGCACCTATGTGGGGAGCTCCTTGATGCCTAGGGCATGGAGCTCCTCGAGTTTGAGGTCTAGACTGTGCTCCTCCTTGCCCAACGAGCATCAGTTGCAGGATCTACTAGTTCTGGGCCGCAAGTTGCTGCATGGTCTCGAGCATCTGCTGCGCATTTGGGGCAGGATTGGTTGGTTGAGAAGAAACCTCCTCCTCTCTTGGTGGTGGGTTATCTTCAAGCTAATTCATGGATTTGGTGGTGATCACCATTAGTTCAGCAAATAAAGTGTTTAGAAATGAGAATTTTGTCGTTCCCACAGACGGCGCCAAATTGATGATGCACAAAATTGGTTTGCACACCACCTGTCAATTAAATAATATAAAATGCAATAAAGTATAGAGAGAGAAGACAAAGTTTATAGTGGTTTGGTCAATATGACCTACGTCCACTTTGAATGGCAAGGGTCGCCGGAATTTTATTATCTCTGGTATGAAGGGAGAGCACAAAATTATNGGTTCGGTCAATATGACCTACGTCCACTTTGAATGGCAAGGGTCGCCGGAATTTTATTATCTCTGGTATGAAGGGAGAGCACAAAATTATAAGCTTTGAGAGGGGAGGAGAGAATTATGCTCAAATGAGTCTGATGCCCCCCAAGTGTTGGTGGGGCTTACAATTTATAGTTGTCCGCATAGTAATTGGATGGCTAGTATGACGGTCATAAAAGATCGGGTGCCTTTAAGAGTAATTAAGTGGCTTGGCGACCTCTCATCTCCTTGGTGACCTCTCCTTTCTTCAACCAGCAAGGAAATTATGATGCACTCCAAAGGACTTAGTCAAGGGATGTGGAAAGGTTGACTCTCTCCAGGCCGTGAGGGATAGGCTCCCAGATGCTCCTTTGGTGGTGCAGCTCCCTGATGAGCTTGACTGGTCTTGGCCCTCATAGGGCCTGTTGGGTCTTCTATAGGCTTGAGCTTTACCCATGGATTGGGCCATTTGAGCCTGGACCATCATTTTCCCCCCAATGCCCTGCGTGACGGAACTTGGAAAGGAGGGCCTTCAGGCTGAATTTGAGTTTTCGGACGACCGGCATAACTGAAAAAACTTCAGGAGGCCTGAACTTGTGTTTTTAGGCTTTTTTTGAATTTTCAACGGCATCAATCACAGCCAAAGGCTATGTGTCTTGTAAGGCTCACTGAGAGCTTCGATTTGATATATTATAAGCCTCATTTCGAGCAAATGATCAAAAGTTATAGTCAAACTTTGAGTAGAAAGCTAGGCGAGCGGTTTGGGAGAGCAACAGCTTCCAGGCGAGCAGGGCACTATTCTGGGCGAGCAGAATTTTTTTTTTTTCTAAGCTTCAAAAAGCCAAAACACCTGTTTCTGAAATTTTTTTGGACTTTTTTTGAAAAGCTCATTGTCAAAGGAAATGAGTTTTGCTCACCACGTCAAGAGCTTCGATTTGGTATATAATAAGTCCCATTTTGAGTTACGAAGTAAAAGTTGCGGTCGAAATTGCAAGTAGGGAGTTGCACGCGCATTTTTGGGCGAGCAGACAGCATTCTGGGCATGCTAGCAGCATCCTGAGCGAGCACCTGATTTTTTTTTTTTAACTTCGAGAGGTCAAAACAACTCTTTCTAGGCCTTTTTCGGACTTTTTTTAAAAAGCTCATTACTAATTGTAATGAGTTTTGCTCAGCTCGTCGAGAGCTTCGATTTGGTATATAGTAAGTCCCATTTTGAGTTACGATCAAAATAGCGTGCAACCCTTTTTAAATCCGATTTTTTTGAAGACTCCTTTTGATTGTCAACTCCCTCCCTTGCAGTAGACTCCTTTAGCTATGAAAACTTCCTTTTTCTTTTTTCTTTTTTGAAGAGCCCCATTCAATATAATCTTGAGTGAGAAGGAGAGCTTTTCTTAAAATCCTCCAAGAACACATAGGTGAGGCTCTTAAGTTGAAAGCTTTGAACAATGTCGAATGGAGAGGAGCTTGTGGATCTTGGTGGAAAGCCTGAAGAGGAGGGGGAGGAACTTCTCACCCATTTAGGCATTGATCTAAGCGATGAGCTAGTGGTGGGCACTATTGGGCGCGCAGTAGGGGCAAGTAAGGGAGACTTGGGCGTGCCTGTGGACCACATAGGGACGCCGAAGTTGGAGTAGGCTACTAGTGTAAGTAGTTTGGCATGCACTTCTGCTGGTCAAGGATCAGGCGCTGAGGCCCAGGTGCAAAGCGCCCAGGCTGAGGCAGCCTAGGCGAAGCCCTTAGGCGAGTGGAACAACTCTGGGGAGTGCACCTATGGGCGCCCAGGCGTGGTGCGTGCTGATGGGTCGAGCAAAAAGGGGCGCCTAGGCGTTGTTGTGCGCGCAAATCAGTTGGGCGAGCATCTCGCTGTGCAGGGCCACTTGGGTTAGCAACCTGTTGCGCTGGACATCTTGGGCGAGCATGGGTATGCCTTAGTCACTAATCCAGTTGAGCAAGGAGGAGGAAAGAGGACTAGTCTTGGTTTGCAGGCGCCATTTTGGGCGAGCACAGAGGGTTAGATGCCCCTCCAGGCGCTGGAATGCCCCTCTTGGGCGAGCAGAGGGGGTCAAGCACTCCTTGGCGTGCTTGGCGCCGCCGACCAGGCATCCCAGGTGTTGAGTGCCAGATAGATGAGGCCCCGATTGTTGACATTCAATTTAACGTAGTCCTCGAGTTACAGATGATCTGAGTTTCAAGATCCTGCCTAGAGATGGCAAAAATAATGTTATTCTAAACATCAAAATATTTAACATGATTATCTGGAGAGAGAGGTAGGTTGTTTGCGCAAGAGCAAAGACAGAGTTTGAGGACTGCTCGTGATAGAGCTATACCTTTTGAGATCGAGCTTTTGGCGACCCATGAGAGAGTCCTTAAGCTTGAGATATAAACTGTCTGTTTGAGAACAGTACAGAGGCCAAGCTTTTGGCGACTCGCAAGAGAGCCACTAAGCTGGAGATGTTGGCCGCCTGTTTGATAACAGTGCAAAAGTCAAAATTTTGGCGATCCGCGAGATGATTCACCTTGCCTAGACCTGTTGATTTCCTCAGCATTCATATATTTTTGAACTTTTGTCAATAGTTCTGGCATGCATTTTAGTGGTCGCTTCATCACTGAAAAGAGGAAGCTTGACGAGCGGAGGTCTCCCAAGAAGGCAGTCATAGTTACTTTGTCACCAGGCTCCTCAACCTGGAGGACCTCCTCGTTAAAACGAGTGAGGTAGCTCCTCAGGCTCTCGTCTCGGTCCTGCTTTATGCTGAGCAGGTGGGTGACGAGATTCTGGTGGCTGCGCCCTCTGATAAAGTATGACACAAAAGACTTGCTCAACTCAGCAAAGGGGGCGATGGAAGCTTGGGAGAGCTTGGCGAACCATTGTCTGGTGGATCTCTTCAAGGTGGTCGGGAACGCCCTACACATGATCTCTTCGAGGATATTATGCAACTGTATTAGAGTTTTGTAGGTTTCGAGGTGATCAAGTGGGTCATTCATACTACCAAAGGTTTCGACGAATGGCATTTTGAACTTCTGGGAAAGCGGGTAATTCACCACGTCAGGAATGAAGGGTGTGTCGGTTCGCTTAACAAGGTAGTCCACTGTCTCGGGTCCTTGTGCCTTCATAGCATTGAAGATGTTGCCTAGTTGATTTTGCACCTCTTTTATTTTTTCGTCCCAATGGTTGGGAGCTTTTTTGAAATTATCTTAGAAATGACTTTCATGTTCCATGCTCTGGTTCTCACCCTCGTCCTCTTGGAAGAGAGGATCTCCACCATGAGAAGGGGGAGTTGGAGGTCCCTCGTGGGGAGCTCTCCTGTACTGGGCGCCTGATGGGGCTCCCAAGGGTGGGGCGCCAAGATGTGGAGCACCTATGTGGGGAGCTCCTTGATGCCTAGGGCATGGAGCTCCTCGAGTTTGAGGTCTAGACTGTGCTCCTCCTTGCCCAACGAGCATCAGTTGCAGGATCTACTAGTTCTGGGCCGCAAGTTGCTGCATGGTCTCGAGCATCTGCTGCGCATTTGGGGCAGGATTGGTTGGTTGAGAAGAAACCTCCTCCTCTCTTGGTGGTGGGTTATCTTCAAGCTAATTCATGGATTTGGTGGTGATCACCATTAGTTCAGCAAATAAAGTGTTTAGAAATGAGAATTTTGTCGTTCCCACAGACGGCGCCAAATTGATGATGCACAAAATTGGTTTGCACACCACCTGTCAATTAAATAATATAAAATGCAATAAAGTATAGAGAGAGAAGACAAAGTTTATAGTGGTTTGGTCAATATGACCTACGTCCACTTTGAATGGCAAGGGTCACTGGAATTTTATTATCTCCGGTGTGGAGGGAGAGCACAGGATTACAAGCTTTGAGAGGAGAGGAGAGGAGAGAATTATGCTCAAATGAGTCTGATGCCCCCCAAGTGTTGGTGGGACTTACAATTTATAGTTACCTGCGTAGTAATTGGATGGCTAGTATGACGGTCATAACAGATCGGGTGCCTTTAAGAGTAATTAAGTGACTAGGCGACCTCTCATCTCCTTGGTGACCTCTCCTTTCCTTAACCAACAAGGAAATTATGATGCACTCCAAATGACTTGGTCAAGGGATGTGGAAAGGTCGACTCTTTTCAAGTCGCAAGGGATAGGCTCCTAGATGCTCCCTTGGTGGTGTAGCTCCCTGATGAGCTTGACAGGTCTTGGCCCTCATAGGGCCTGTCGGGTCTTCTATAGGCTTGAGATTTACCCATGAATTGCGCCATTTGCGCCTGGTCCATCAGACACAACACACACACACGCCCCTCTCTCTTTCACTTTTCAGAATTTACCCCATTCCCCCAATAGGTTTTTAAGAATCCNTCATACTTCCAGTGAGGTGTTGAAGATGAAGATGAAGATGAAAAAGAAGAAGGGTGATCTTGAGTGCAATTACCAGCCATGGACAAACACAAGACCTTATCAGATGGATGAAGATTGGTTGAGCAGTGACTTTGTACAAGTGAAACATTTGATAGCTTCTATGTGTGCACTGTGGTCTTGTGCTTCTGTTAGTCCATTCTTGCTTGCTCGTGGAAAAGTCTTTGAAGTGTAATTGTAGAGTATTTCAACCGCACAAAAAAATGAGAAACAAAAAAAGAACAAATCTCGAACCTTATTCTTAAGAAAGTAAGAAAGAAAATTTTTTAATTTTGCTCCCTTAACTATGATTATTATCTCATATTACCCCTTCAATTATCATGTTATTCACATTGCACCTATAATTCTGTCTATTAATTTTAAATCGCTGCAACAATTAATGTCCATTACAAATTTGAGCGAATGTTGTCTCATTTCACCTCCGAACTATGTGATTTGGTTTCATTTTGGCTTCCGCTTTCATTCAAAAGACAAGGGTCAAACTTGCTTTTGGGGCAGTGTGAAACTAAGTTAAGTAATTGAAGATGTACTGTGAGAAATACAATAGTTTAAGGGACAAATTGAGATAAATATCATAGTTGAGGGGTCCAAATACAATTTACCCAAATAAAATTGTAAGGTTGAGGCCATCGTGTATCCAGCTCACGTGGAATTTCAATGTCCCTTTAAGTGGTAGACCACGCGTTTAAAGGAATCTAATTGCCACAGATCTGAAATTGTACCTTTGGAGTAGAATTAGTGGCCCAGGGAATGAATTCTTTAATTAATTGGACCACCATGTCTGCCATGATGTAGATGTTCCAGCAGACCTGCAGGATGACTTTTGACTTGTGGTTTTCTCAATGCTATGGCACCTAAGGTGATTTTTCTTTTATTTTAAGTTATAATTTTTTAGATATTGAAATATTATAATTAATTATAAAAATTATAATTTTTAAAAGTCAAATTACAACTCGTAAAAGAGAAATTAGGACTCGTAAAGAATAAGTTAAAATTCATTCAAGTAATTAATGATAAATCACAACATTTTATGATTGATCATAAATTATTTTAATTAATTATAATTTTTTTAAAAAAATAATAATTTTTAGTATGATACTAATTTTTTTAAAACCCTAAAATTACCGTATTGCTAAACCAAGTTTTAAGATCAGTTTTTAAACTAATATTTTTCTAGCTTTATTACTTTTTTATAGTGATTTTTAACTTATTTTTAATTTGTAGGAATTTCTATAAAAGCTTAGTTTAAAATCTTCAATGCAAAAGCATGAATTGAAAACACTTCCGTGTTCTACAAAAAGTTTGTTTTGCAAACACATTTTTATTTAAAAAAAAAAATAATTACACCATGATTTTATGAGACTCAGCGTGGGTGGATGAATGAATAGGATCCATTAACTCCACCAAACATTCAATATATATGATTTTTACATATTATTTGAGATAAACGATTTAGTAAATAAAAATTACTGTTAAAAAATTAAATTCTTAACTTATAAAACCCTAACAATATCATAATTGATTTAATTTTCATATATTTTTATCCAATAGTATAAAATTTTTTCTANCAAGACCTTATCAGTTGGATGAAGATTGGTTGAGCAGTGACTTTGTACAAGTGAAACATTTGATAGCTTCTATGTGTGCACTGTGGTCTTGTGCTTCTGTTAGTCCATTCTTGCTTGCTCGTGGAAAAGTCTTTGAAGCGTAATTGTAGAGTATTTCAACCGCACAAAAAAATGAGAAACAAAAAAAGAACAAATCTCGAACCTTATTCTTAAGAAAGTAAGAAAGAAAATTTTTTAATTTTGCTCCCTTAACTATGATTATTACTCATATTACCCCTTCAATTATCATGTTATTCACATTGCACCTATAATTATGTCTATTAATTTTAAATCGCTGCAACAATTAATGTCCATTACAAATTTGAGCGAATGTTGTCTCATTTCACCTCCGAACTATGTGATTTGGTTTCATTTTGGCTTCCGCTTTCATTCAAAAGACAAGGGTCAAACTTGCTTTTGGGGCAGTGTGAAACTAAGTTAAGTAATTGAAGATGTACTGTGAGAAATACAATAGTTTAAGGGACAAAATGAGATAAATATCATAGTCGAGGGGTCCAAATACAATTTACCCAAATAAAATTGTAAGGTTGAGGCCATCTTGTATCCAGCTCACGTGGAATTTCAATGTCCCTTTAAGTGGTGGACCACGCGTTTAAAGGAATCTAATTGCCACAGATCTGAAATTGTACCTTTGGAGTAGAATTAGTGGCCAAGGGAATGAATTCTTTAATTAATTGGACCACCATGTCTGCCATGATGTAGATGTTCCAGCAGACCTGCAGGATGACTTTTGACTTGTGGTTTTCTCAATGCTATGGCACCCAAGGTGATTTTTCTTTTATTTTAAGTTATAATTTTTTAGATATTGAAATATTATAATTAATTATAATTTTTAAAAGTCAAATTACAACTCGTAAAAGAGAAATTAGGACTCGTAAAGAATAAGTTAAAATTCATTCAAGTAATTAATGATAAATCACAACATTTTATGATTGATCATAAATTATTTTAATTAATTATAATTTTTTTAAAAAAATAATAATTTTTAGTATGATACTAATTTTTTTAAAACCCTAAAATTACCGTATTGCTAAACCAAGTTTTAAGATCAGTTTTTAAACTAATATTTTTCTAGCTTTATTACTTTTTTATAGTGATTTTTAACTTATTTTTAATTTGTAGGAATTTCTATAAAAGCTTAGTTTAAAATCTTCAATGCAAAAGCATGAATTGAAAACACTTCCGTGTTCTACAAAAAGTTTGTTTTGCAAACACATTTTTATTTAAAAAAAAAAATGATTACACCATGATTTTATGAGACTCAGCGTGGGTGGATGAATGAATAGGATCCATTAACTCCACCAAACATTCAATGCATATGATTTTTACATATTATTTGAGATAAACGATTTAGTAAATAAAAATTACTGTTAAAAAATTAAATTCTTAACTTATAAAACCCTAACAATATCATAATTGATTTAATTTTCATCTATTTTGATCCAATAGTATAAAATTTTTTCTAAAAATTTTTTCTCAAAAATATCATTTTTTATACTGAATAACTCAGCCAACACACTTCCCAAATACCAAACAATCTCAATAATTTATACTTAGCTCTCACTTATTTTTTTTATTCACTTTAATTTAAAATTACATAATTAAAAAAATAAAATATAAATTATTATTTAAAATATAAATATTATACTTTTTAGTATTGTGAAATGTATTAGGCACATATTATTGCTAATAAAGTTATAAAATCACTATTTTGACAAAAAGATTCCAACTTTAATTGGTGCCAATGCCAACTTGGAGCAAGTATGGGTGGAAAAGTGAAAATGTCTTTAATTATCAAAGGATCTACGACTAGTTGGCATCTTGGGAGCTAACCATTGACATGAAAAAGAAGTTGGGTAGGCATAAAAATCGAGTTGAAAAAGCTTTGGATATGAGTGTGAGAGCAGTATCATCAATGTGCATTCACTCTCTTAGTAGCCACTTTTTTTCTGAAGAGTGTATGGACATGATTTCCCATTGGTAAAGTTGATAAGAATTTAAATTTTTTTATTTAATATTTAAGTTCGAGTCTATGTACTCTACAACTATGAAAATTCTGTGATGCTAAACTTTTTCTTTAATGTTCACGGCATGCGGTAAGATATCCTTATCAGATTTGTAGAATAATTTATTTGCATATGTATTTTTAGTACAACAAAAAAAAGAAAGAGTGCACCTTATTTTAAGAAGAATTTAACTTTGAAGTCTCTATGAAATAACACATATCTACTTTTTTTTTGTACTAACAATGTACCACGTGCGTTGTATGTGAATAATTTTCATACATAAAATATAAATAAAAAATTTAAGTATATGTGTACCTAAATTAAATATCATCTCAAGTTTATAAAAATTATGTTTTGACTCCGCCTCCGTCCTTGCCCTCGCCCTCCAACAAAGAAAGTATTACACTCTTACCCTTCATTAATGTTTAATCTTTCTTTAATGATAATTTAAAGTCAAGTTTAGTAGTCGAAATTGTTAGACCCACAAATTCTACTTAGCGTTACTATTTCATCGAAAAGATTAACAGGCTCCCATCTTCAATACTTTCTTTAATTTGTCCGCGCAGCCCTAACCGATCTCTCTTGCAGTCCGCCATCACCCAAAATTATCTTTCCTTTACTCCCCCTTCCCCTTCCCCTCCCTCTCTCCCTCTCTCTCTCTCTCTCTCTCTCTCTTCCAATACCATTGAACACCTACACTCCATATTCCCCTCCAAACTCTCTCTATGTTTCTCTTCTCCTCAAAACTGATTTATTCGTGTTACGTTTTATTTTTAATTTCATCTTTGAATTGGTTGAGTTCGGTNTGCAGTCCGCCATCACCCAAAATTATCTTTCCTTTACTCCCCCTTCCCCTTCCCCTTCCCCTTCCCCTCTCCCTCTCTCTCTCTCTCTCTCTCTCTCTCTCTCTCTCTCTCTCTTCCAATACCATTGAACACCTACACTCCATATTCCCCTGCAAACTCTCTCTATGGTTCTCTTCTCCTCAAAACTGATTTATTCGTGTTACGTTTTATTTTTAATTTCATATTTGAATTGGTTGAATTCGGTGGCTGTGTAAATCGTGCAGCAATGGGAATTCTGTCAAGCACTCGGTAATTCTTTGGCACTTCTGCTCACGGTAAACTCTCTCCCTCTTTCTCTACCTATGAGCTTATGTAAGTTATGGATATAGGGATTTTCATGGAAGGGATGAATACCATTATTATACTTGCGACGTAAAAGTTAATTTTTATGTGATTTATACTCGTCGAGCTATGATGAGAAGTAGTGAATTGGATGTGTACAGCATTTTGGTGACAAGAGGGCTGAGAATGTTGGCTCTAGCAANCTTCTGCTCACGGTAAACTCTCTCCCTCTTTCTCTACCTATGAGCTTATGTAAGTTATGGATATAGGGATTTTCATGGAAGGGATGAATACCATTATTATACTTGCGACGTAAAAGTTAATTTTTATGTGATTTATACTCGTCGAGCTATGATGAGAAGTAGGGAATTGGATGTGTACAGCATTTTGGTGACAAGAGGGCTGAGAATGTTGGCTTTAGCGANATACCATTATTATACTTGCGACGTAAAAGTTAATTTTTATGTGATTTATACTCGTCGAGCTATGATGAGAAGTAGTGAATTGGATGTGTACAGCATTTTGGTGACAAGAGGGCTGAGAATGTTGGCTCTAGCAAGGAAGAGATTGATGATAAATTTCAAGAGACTGCAACATGATCTTCTTGTTGGCATTAGTGGAGTGACCAATGACAATAACACTATATACTTGTATAATTCTAATAATAGCATTTGAATGACTTCTGGAATCTCTAACGGTAAGTCCCAGCTTATGCATCTCTCTTATCTCATGCTTCGTTCCACATTTCAAAAGATTAGTATATAGGTGTATATACTAAGGATAGTTTGTGGGTTTTGGATTAATTGTTGAATTGGGTTTATTTTTGCTGATGGAGGATGTTTGGAAAGGCATCCAAGAAAAGTGATTGCACAAACCTGTATGAAACTCTTGTTGTTTTCAAAGAATGTTGTAGGATGATTCGAAGAAATCAAACAAACAAAACATCCAATCAAGAACCATCCTATTATAGATAGTGATCCTAAAAAGATATGTAACTGCTATTCTTTTTTTTTATAGATCAGATCAATATATATATATATATATGCAATTGGGAGTCTATTGGATACCTCTATCTATGTATGTATTCAATCAGAAGAAATGGCTTACTTATGTTTTTTTCTTCATTGTTACATAGCTTGACCCATGTCACTGATATGGACACAATCTAGGCTTGTATACGATGTCTAGTTCAAGAGTCAGAGCTCACAACCTTTCTCTNTTTTTTCTTCATTGTTACATAGCTTGACCCATGTCACTGATATGGACACAATCTAGAGTTGTATACGATGTCTAGTTCAAGAGTCAGAGCTCACAACCTTTCTCTTACTTCTAAATATACAACTAAAGAATCCTTTCATTAGATGTTTTAAGATTTCATCCTAACCAAAGTCTTTTCCCTATTATGTTCATATAGGTTAATTGCTTCCAGTGTGTGAAAATGAAGGTTGGGCGTTGGAGATGGTAAAGAGATGAACCTTGAAAAGGCCCCTAGGACTAAATTACAAAACAAATGCATCAAAAATACATTGGGCCATTAAGTATGTAAAAGCCATCATTCTTATGGATTAGACATAAGAATATAAGAAATTCAAAAGGGACAATGTTATGAGTCCTTTATATTTAGAAGCTTGAGGCATGCTTAATGTTATGATATTTGTCGATTGCTTTCGTAGATAGGGGAAGCACATTAAGTGATTTTAAAGAGTAGGAAACCTGCCTGTAGACAAAATGAGGTGTTTTAAAACTTCTAAAGGTTCCAAGTGGATAATTTTTCCTCGGCACATCAAATATATTTTGCAAAAAAATTTATGCCTCAGTTTGAATTTGTTTAAAAGGCTCTCTATAAATCAATGGAAAGTCTTAAAAAAGAGGACAATGGCCAAGGCTGTGATCTAGCTATCAAATATATTTTTTATCCTATTTACTGATTTTTAATTTCTCTTCTTGCCAGACTATGTGGCCATACAGTGGACATTATCACCTAACGGAAGACAATGTTACAGAGTTCATTAGCATCCTCAAGGAGCACCATATCAACTCGTGCAAATTAGGGGTGCAATTCGGCCGGGTTGGACAGTCAACCCTAGTCCAACCCTAGGTATATAATCTTCAACTCTAACCCTATTTCGGGTTGAGAAACTCAACTTGAACACTACCCGAGTTTAATTCGGGCGAGCTCGGGTTAAATTCGGGTTAATGATTTTAGGTTACTTTACGAGTTCAATTCGGGTTGAGTTCAGGTAGAACCCAAAATAAGTTTGTTGTTCTAAACCTAATACATATATTACATAATATTCACCTAAATTAACAACCAATAACTTCAA
>CAUOFW020009302.1:225330-254919 GCA_963454935.2 Ilex paraguariensis
ACACACACACTATATTTCCTTTATAGTTAATTGTATCGAGTTTACTGGGTGAGGAGGATGATTGATTAGGAAAATTGAAGTTGAGTAGGCATAAAAATCGAGTTGAAATAGAAGCTTTGGATATGAGTGTGAGAGCAGTATCATCAATGCACATTCACTCTCTTAGGAGCCACTTTTTTTTATGAAGAGTGTATGGACATGATTTCTGGTTGGTAAACTCGGTAAGAATTTAAAATTTCTCATTCAATACTTAGGTTTGAGTCTCTACGGTCCACAGCTATGAAAGTTTGGTGGGGCTAAACTTTCTCTTGAGCGTTCAAAGTGCGGTAAGATATCGTTAGCGGATTTGTGGAATGATTTATCTGCATTTCTATTTTTAGTACCAAAAAAAGAAAGAATGCACCTGGTTTTAAGAAGAATTTAACTTTGAATCCTCGGCGGAATAACAACTTATCTACTTTTCTTTGTATATAATTAGGTTATTGTTTTATTGTAATAAGGATTCTCATTTCTTTTTAGATTATTTTCTTTCTTATCCTTTTTTCTCCTTTAAGTAGTACCGTAAAGGTAATCTGATACGTTCCTCACAAAAGTTGAAAACGATTATATTGTATCTGTACTGCTTTAAAATATCAGCATATCTAAAAAATATTTTTATTTCAATTGTACCCTCCAACGATGAAAGTATTACACTCTTATGTTATCCTTCTTTAATATTTAATTTTTCTTTAATGATAATCTAAAATCAAGTTTGACTGTCCAAATTGTTCGATCCCACAAATTCTACTTATGCGTTACTATTTCAACGAAAAAATTAACAGGCTCCCATCTTCAATACTTCTTTAATTTGCCTGCGCGGCCCTAACCGATCTCTGTTGTAGTCCTCCATCGCCCCAAACTATCTTTCTTTTACTCCCCCTCCCCCTTCCCCTTGTGGAAGACAACCCTCCCCGACCTCTCTCTCTGTCTCTCTCTCTCTTTTCCAATACCATTGAACACCTACACTCCTCATTTCCCTCCAAACTCTCTCTATGTTTCTCTTCTCCCCAAAACTGATTTATTTGTGTAACATTTGATTTTTAATTTCATCTTTGAATTGGTTGAATTCGGTGGCTGTGTAAATCGTGCAGCAAGGGGAATTCTGTCAAGCACTCGGTAATTCTTTGGCACTTCTGCTCACGGTAAACTCTCTCCCTCTTTCTCTACCTATGAGCTTATGTAACTTATGGATATAGGGATTTTCATGGAAGGGATGAATACCATTATTATACTTGCGACGTAAAAGTTAATTTTTATGTGATTTATACTCGTCGAGCTATGATGAGAAGTAGTGAATTGGATGTGTACAGCATTTTGGTGACAAGAGGGTTGAGGATGTTGGCTCTAGTGAGGAAGAGATTGATGATAGATTTCAAGAGACCGCAACATGATCTTCTTGTTGGCATTAGTGGAGCGACCAATGACAATAACACTATATACTTGTATAATTGTAATAATAGCATTTGAATGACTTCTGGAATCTCTAACGGTAAGTCCCAGTTTATGCATCTCTCCTATCTCATGCTTTGTTCCACATTTCAAAAGATTAGTATATAGGTGTATATACTAACGATAGTTTGTGGGTTTTGGCTCAATTGTTGAATTGGGTTTATTTTTGCAGATAGAGTATGCTTGGGAAGGCACCCAAGAAAAGTGATTGCACAAACCTGTATGGAACTCCTGTTGTTTTCAAAGAATGTTGTAGGATGATTTGAAGAAATCAAACAGAAATAACATCCAATCAAGAACCATCCTATTACTAAAAAGGTATGCAACTGCTATTCTTTATTTTATAGATCAGATCAATATATATATATGCAATTGGAAGTCTTGTGGATACTGCTATCTTTGTATGTATTCAATCAGAAGAAATGACCTTCTTATGTTTTTTTCTTCAATGTTACATAGCTTGACACATGGCACTGGTATGGACACAATCTAGAGTTGTATACATGTCTAGTTCAAGAGTCAGAGCTCACAACCTTTCTCTTGCTTCTAAATATACAACTAAAGAATCCTTTCATTAAATTTTTTAAGATTTCATCCAAACCAAAGTCTTTTCCCTATTATTTTCATATAGGTTAATTGCTTCCAATGTGTGAAAATGAAGGTTGGGTCTTGGAGATGGTAAAGAGGTGAACTTTGAAAGGCCCCTAGGACTAAATTACGAAACAAATGCATCAAAAATACATTGGGCCATTAAGTATGTAAAAACCATCATTCTTATGGTTCAGACATAAGAATAGAAGCTTGAGGCATGCTTAATGTTATGATATCTGTTGATTGCTTTTGTAGATAGGAGAATCACATGAAGTGATTTTAAAAAGTAGGAAACCTGTCTATAGACAAAATGAGGTGTTTTAAAACTTCTAATGTTTCCAAGCGGATTTTTTTCATCGGCACAACAAATATATTTTGCAAAATAATTTATGCCACACTTTGAATTTGTTTAAAAGGCTCTCTATAAATCAATGGGAAGTCTTAAAAAAGAGGACAGTGGCTAAGGCTATGATCTAGCTATCAAATATCTTTTTTATCCTATTTACTGATTTTTACTTTCTCTTCTTGCGAGACTATGTGGTCATACAGTGGACATTATCACCTAACGGAAGACAATTTTTCAGAGTTCATTAGCTTCCTCAAGGAGCACCATGTGCAGCCACATTGTCATCCCAAATTTAATTAGCTCTACATTCATGGATCAAAAATTACAATTGATAGGCAGCCTAAATCAGAGTACCTAGGGAGCATCACTTAAGTTGNCTCTACATTCATGGATCAAAAATTACAATTGATAGGCAGCCTAAATCAGAGTACCTAGGGAGCATCACTTAAGTTGGTATCACAAATGCTAATGGTGAATCTGTTGATGCAAACAAGCACACTAAGACAACTAGAGAAGGGTAGGGNTGGTATCACAAATGCTAATGGTGAATCTGTTGATGCAAACAAGCACACTAAGACAAGTAGAGAATGGTAGAGGTTCATTTCCTCAAGCTTTCTCAAGAGTATCTCGGTTTTTTACTAACTATTATGACACAATGTCATGTACATCATGTGTACTATGCATTTGGCATTGTATATCTATCAATTGTTTGGTTCATTTTGAAGTCTGCTACAAGAGATTATATCCGGGATATATGAGGAACTACAATCCACTTTCCTTCCCATGAAAAGTGCTAACATTCTTTTGATCAATATGTCAAGATTTGTGCCTCCAAGTCTATTTATTATTTTGGGGAAAAAGGTAAAAAAAAATGAATATTTCTAATAAGTTTTAGCATAATGCTAGGAATATTAGTATATAAAGCCTATGACAATTACTTATCGTTAAGCTGTAGTAGAGTGGTGGATGTCGTTGATCGTTTAGCTTATTTACACCTGAAAATTTGTTCTCACAGATAGGAGGACCTTATATAGAGATTTGGACCGAGAAAGTAGAGGTTATTTCTATAGGCAAGAAAAGATCCAACAAAGAGCTTCCAGATGTTGATATCTCCATATTGGAATTTTCTCTTGGAAGATAGANAAAAAAAATGAATATTTCTAATAAGTTTTAGCATAATGCTAGGAATATTAGTATATAAAGCCTATGACAATTACTTATCGTTAAGCTGTAGTAGAGTGGTGGATGTCGTTGATCGTTTAGCTTATTTACACCTGAAAATTTGTTCTCAAAGATAGGAGGACCTTATATAGAGATTTGGACCGAGAAAGTAGAGGTTATTTCTATAGGCAAGAAAAGATCCAACAAAGAGCTTCCAGATGTTGATATCTCCATATTGGAATTTTCTCTTGGAAGATAGAGTTCCGCTAGTTATTATGTGTTACAACAACAATTTTGTCATAAATACTGGTTGGCAACAAAATGTTACATAAATTACTCACTTCAAGCATGATCTTTTTTTTTTTTTTTAAGGAACAATGATCTTTCCTTTTCCAGCTATTGTCAAAATGCCTATGGATTTAGAACAAGACAATACTTTGCTTGTTATGATCAAGAAATCCAAATTGAATATCTAAGGCCAATAAAAATCAAGTTGACCTACCAAAGAAATTTGGAAATCAGTTTCTGAGTCTAGCCATGAAATAGAGTCGTTCATAAAGTATGTTTAAGCATGTATGGTGATCCGGCATGAACTTTACTTCTGAGAAAATGGTGTGTTTTTAGGTGTACTACCAATAGTATGGTTTATCGATGCTTATTTTTAGAGAAAATCGTNCATGAAATAGAGTCGTTCATAAAGTATGTTTAAGCATGTATGGTGATCCGGCATGAACGTTACTTCTGAGAAAATGGTGTGTTTTTAGGTGTACTACCAATAGTATGGTTTATCGATGCTTATTTTTAGAGAAAATCTTACACTAGTTTGTTCTTTTTCAAACGGGTAATTATGCACGAGTTTACTATAAAAAAATTCATAAAGTGCAATAAACGTGTACACCAACTAATACATGAAAAAGACTGACATCGAATTAAATATTTTCTTATTTCATCATTGTCATCATCTTCACAACATTTTTAAGTAGACGTCTCAGACGAGAAGTTTGTCATCACTACTTTCATCGCAAGNTATAAAAAAATTCATAAAGTGCAATAAACGTGTACACCAACTAATACATGAAAAAGGCTGACATCGAATTAAATATTTTCTTATTTCATCATTGTCATCATCTTCACAACATTTTTAAGTAGATGTCTCAGACAAGAAGTTTGTCATCACTGCTTTCATCGCAAGTCTGAGAGTGCAATCAAAGGATTTGATAGTCTCTATCTTGAAGAATCCACAGGCAAGTATGGCAGAGGTGCTTGCCAAAGCAGAAAAATATATAAACGGTGAGGAAGCGCTCCTCTCTAAGGTGGGNTTCTTATTTCATCATTGTCATCATCTTCACAACATTTTTAAGTAGATGTCTCAGACAAGAAGTTTGTCATCACTGCTTTCATCGCAGGTCTGAGAGTGCAATCAAAGGATTTGATAGTCTCTATCTTGAAGAATCCACAGGCAAGTATGGCAGAGGTGCTTGCCAAAGCAGAAAAATATACAAACGGTGAGGAAGCGCTCCTCTCTAAGGTAAGGGGTTTTTCATCACGAAAGGAGAAAGGGAAGAAAGAAAAGAAGAGGGATAGAAGTCTGAGAAAAGAAAGAGAACGAGACAGGTCTCCAAGAAGAGATAGAGGCCGCTTCCCAAAGAAAAGAGGAAATGTTAGGAATCGCTTAGGTCCCCCACAGTCAGAACTACAACTAAGGTATGCACCTCGGCAGCTCACCGCTCTAACTGTCACGGTGTCTCAAATCCTGTATGAGGTACAGAATAAGAAGTTCTTAAGGTTGNCGGCAGCTCACCGCTCTAACTGTCACGGTGTCTCAAATCCTGTACGAGGTACAGAATGAGAAGTTCTTAAGGTGGCCGCCCCGAATGAAGGCAGACCCATCAAAGAGGGACCCCACAAAGTATCGTAACTACCACCGAGACCATGGCCATCACACCGACGATTGCATACAATTAAAGAAGGAAATTGAGTTTCTAATCTAGCGGGGGTAATTGCGTCACTTTGTGGCCAATGATAATAAAAAATGAGCTCTCCCACCTCCACCACCTTAGCAGCAAGCACCAGAATCGCATCAGCAGCCTATAGGGGAGATCAGAGTGATATCTGGAGGATTTGCTGGAGGGGGAGAGTCCAGCTCAGCTAGAAAGGTCCACCTGCGAAGAATCAGAGCCGGAGAAGCTCCTGAAGTGCATGTTGTGTTTAAGGCCTCACGTCTAGACACAACTATCACTTTCTCAGACTCGTATCTAGAGGGTTGTCAACACCCCCATGATGATCCTTTGGTGGAAAGAGTTGTGGTAGCCAACAGGAATGTTCATCGAATTTTGATTGATAACGGTAGTTCAGCAGACATCATTTTTGCCTCTGTTTTTGACAAGATGGATATAGAAAGGGAGAAGCTTGAGCTAGTAAGTGCCCACTTGTTGGGATTCTTAGGAGAAAGGGTACTGCCCCTTGGGTCAATTCAGCTCGTCCTAACCTTAGGTGATCCCCCTTACCAGACCACAACAACCGTAAGGTTTCTGGTGGTTGATGTCCTTTCTGCGTACAACATGCTTCTTGGAAGGCTTTCACTCAACTCTATGAGGGCTATCTCTTCTGCTTATCACCTCATAGTGAAGTTTTCAACAGAAAATGGAGTTGGAGTGGTCCGAGGAGACCAGCGTATGACATGAGAGTGCTACATGACATCTGTGAAAAAGAGGGAAGTTGAGAACATCCAACTAGATGAACTTGACATGAGAGATGAACTAGAAACTAAACCAACACCATCAGAAGAGCTGGAACCTATTCAATTGGACAAGGAGCTAGAACACCTCGTTTACATAGGATCCAAACTAAGTAGAGAAATTAAAGACATCCTCATCTAGTTCCTGAAAATGAACATGGAAGTTTTTGTTTGGAAGCAAGAAGACATGTGAAAGGAATTGATTCCTCCATCATTACTCATACACTCAGTGTGAATCCTACCTGCAAACCCGTTAAGCAGAAAAGGAGGAGTTTCGCTCACGATGAACTCATTAGTTCATAAAGCGAGCCCTGGAGCTCACAAAGAACTCATTAGTTCATAAAGCGAGCCCTAGAGCTCACGAAGAACTCGTTATTTCATAAAAGGGGCCCTAAAGCTCGCGATGAACTCGTAGATTCATAAAAGGAGTCATGAAGCTCATGATGAACTCGTTAGTTCATAAAAAAAGCCCAGTAGTTCGGGATGAGCTCTTCTGTTCCTAAAGCAAGTGTAGCAGCTCAAAATGAGCTCTCCAGTCCAGAAGAAGTAAAAGCGAGCCCTACAGCTTGTAGGTTGGAAGGTAAGCTTTACAGCTTCTATTCGTCACAAAAGGACAAATAGGTATTTCAGTTCACAAGCCCAAGATCAACAAGGAAGATCAGCTACCAAATTCTCCATGTCACAAATTGTGTATAAGGTGCAGCAAACATGGAAAAGGAAAATCAAGGTTTCAAGAACATCAAAGTTACAAAAAAATCAATCAAAGCAAAATTCCTAGTCGCCTCCAACTCAGCAATCCTCTTTTTCAAGTGCGTGTTCTCCTCCTTCAGCTCATTCCTCTCCTTCTCAGTCGCTGACAATAGATTCATCAGTTTCTGTCCAGTAGAGGAAAACAGAACTTCCCTCAGGGAAGATCGGGATATAGGAGAGAAGGAGTCATCCCTTTTGCGCTTCTTGGAAGGAGTCCCAGCGCTCTCATTCTCATCGGACTCTAAAGGAGAGAGGTCAGATTCAGGAAAAAGGCAAAATCCCTTTCAGCCGCGGAAGCACTAAACAAGAACAAATTATCCGGTGTCATGAGTTCAGAGAAAGGCATGGGCACAGCTTGGGATATTTGCCCAACTCTCATTGATTCATGCAGGTCCATGTTAGAGGCACCTGCACAGCAAAGAACACAATAAGAACAGAGGGTTATAATGATCAAACGCAAAAGAACAATCGTTGATACCCTCACCCGTATAGGAATAGTTCTTCCTGGATCGTGGAACTCTACACTCTCTGTAACGAAGTTCGGGAGATCTCCATGAGTCACTAGAAACAAAGAAGAAACGTTGAGCCCATCCCTCAGACAGAGTAGGAAGTTCCAACACCAGACGTCGCAGTTTATAGTCCCTCCAGCGAAAACAAACAAAGCATAGAACTTCATCCTCCTCAAGATCGAAAAAGCAAAGAAACTCTGCCACCGTGGGAAATTTGCCATCACTCCTCAGACGCCAGAGCAAGAAAAAGCTAATCATGGTGGCCCATCCCTTGGGGGAGAGGCACGAAGGACACAACCCACAGAAAGACAGAACATACCCAATGGAGGGGTGAATAGGAAGGCGCATCCTCGTCTCAAAAGCCTCCTTGAAGAAGCAGATCTTCCCTAAGGGGAGATAGTTGCAAGGTTCATCAGAGGAAGGAACTCGTAGAGACAACTCTAACTTANGCCCCCTTGAAGAAGCAGATCTCCCCTAAGGGGAGATAGTTGCAAGGTTCATCAGAGGAAGGAACTCGCAGAGACAACTCTAACTCAGAAAAGAACTGTTTCTTGACCCTATCCAAGTCAAAGGACATCATTGTTGAGGGAGCAAGATATCGAGTCTGCCACTTCCATTCAACCCCAAAAGAAGTTCTTTCTTGAAACAAAGAAGAAAGGGGGGTAGCCATTGGAGACCCAGACAAGAAGAAAAAGAAAGAGCATAAATCCTCACTATTCAAGAAAATGTTCCTAGAGAAAGGCAGTAGCTAGTATTTATAGAAGTTCTTTGAAGACATCGAATTTTTAAGGAAATGTGAAATACACGCCATTCTATGTCAATGGATCTTTGGGTTTCCGAATTAAGAATTACATGACTCTTTTGGAAAGTAGTTGGGGCGCCAAAAATAGACATCCACAGAACTCCGGGTTGTAGCAAACAGACCCCCAAGGGAGCTCGGCTAAGGTTTTCTTTCTACCAATTGTTTCAATAAGCAAGACCATCCCAGAGTTTCCACTATCTTGAATATTTATAGCACCCAAGGATTAAGCAGGGGTCTAGAGCAGTGAACTGTGAAATAAGACGAGGGACTGACCTCAAGAGGTCTGTGGCAAAGCTTTGATGATTCAATCCAGCTAATCTTCATTATAGATGAGGCAAAACTCAGCCACACCATCCTTGAATCTAGAGATTAAGATTTCTGGACACAAAGAAGTCTCCAAGTCTAGCAAACCTCTGGTCACCACGAGGTCAGCCTTCAAGCCTATAATGAGGAAATTTGTGGGCATAAGCAGCTACGTCTAGGAATGCTCTTCCTGGTTGTCGCCTTGTCAATGGTCTGTGACAGCCCAAGAGCTCGGCATTGACACCAATTGGCNGAGGAAATTTGTGGGCATAAGCAGCTACGTCTAGGAATGCTCTTCCTGGTTGTCGCCTTGTCAATGGTCTGTGACAGCCCAAGAGCTCGGCATTGACACCAATTGGCATGACATGGTTATCTGCTTAACACTTCGCCTAATCAGAACGGCTGAACTCACAAACAAAGAGAAGGACCTAACCAATGGCTACACGTGCACATAGGACTTACCAAAAGCTCCCCTCATGCCAATTTGGAGCCTATCTACCTCAGCATATGATAACAAATCATTTGTTTGCAGCACTTGGAAAGGATGAACCCTCACACTAAGAAGGGAAGTTCATCAACTCCATTTTTCTCTATTCCGACATTATAAATCCTGACCTTTGGACCTGGCACACTAAGGCAGCACCCTGACTTAGAGTGGGATTTGCTCTTGATCTNCCGACATTATAAATCCTGACCTTTGGACCTGGCACACTAAGGCAGCACCCTGACTTAGAGTGGGATTTGCTCTTGATCTGGCGATAACACCTCACAAGTTTCTTCCACATGACGAGCTATCTCTGAAAATGAATGACGACTTCCAGAAGCCCTGCTAATAGGCATAAGTTATGTGATTATGTTTGTTTTTCAAAGTCAGCTGCGCAGCTCAGAATGTGGAAGCTCCTTAAGGGTAAGACCTCAGGGTTTTCATTAGCTTGTGTTTCTAAAGTTCATAAAAGAATTTGAGGCTTACACTAAGTGAAGCCAAGCCCCCTCTGTGTGAAAAGCTCAGCTGGGCACGAAAGCAGCTATTCCTAGCCTTTTTTGCTTTAAAGAGGTCTAACTAACCCCTTGAAGCAAGGGGGGAAGAGTTACATTTTATAAGAAGATAAAATAGAACAAGTTGAAAGAAAAAAGGCTGAAAAATCAAAAGCAAAAGCTGTGAATTAAAAGCGACAAAAGAAGTTACATTTCAGTACAGAGTTACTACAATGCTAAGGTAATGAACTTAGAGTTACAAACAAATATTTTTCCCACATCCTAAGTTTCTGAAGATGGAGTAAAATGAGAGCTCTGTTGGACAGTAGTTGAAGTCCCAATAGTAGGAGCAGGTGGGGAGCCTAGAAGCTTAGTAGAAGAACTTGGCAAGTCAATAGAGATCGGTGGAGGACTAACTTTGGGAACTTCTGAAGCTGGGACCTCTACTGTAGCTGAGAGAGTCAAGGCTTCGGTTGCAAGCTCAGCAGAAGGAGGGAGCCCAACAGTGGGGACGTCTGAAGAAACAAGGGGCTCACCCTCACCCTCTACTTGAGTCACCTCTGTACCCTCCTCGCCAGGAACATCAAAGTTGAAATCCAAATCAGGATAGGTCTCCTCGGCTTTATCTTGAAAGGCCAGCCATCTAGAGGCCCACTTGGTGGTAATATCGTCCTTCAGCTCAATTATTACACTGTCTCTCTACTCAACAACAGTCTTCTGTACCTCGAGTTCACGACATAAGGCCTCGTTTGCCTCAGTCAGGGTGACATACTCTTTTCTAAGGCTGCTGAGAGAACTTTGGGCATCAAAAGCTTTTTGGCTAGCTTTGGCCTAGGAATCAGTTTTAAGTTGCAGCTCCTCCCTAGCCATCCTCAACTTATCCCTGCCCTTTTTCTCTTCTTCCTCAGCCCTGTCCTTGGCTGCTTGAAAGCCCTTGAGGTTAGAGACCTGCTTCTCCATTTGTTCTTTGAGCCCCTACACCTGAGCTCTAAGGTCTTATTGTCAAAGGTCAGTTCAGCAACCTTAATCTCATATGTCTTCAATACTTTAGCAGAGTCTTTCGAAGTTCGGACCTTGCTCATCTAATTTTTCAAATGGAGAGCCATCTAGGGGCAAAAAAGGAAACAAAAGTAGATCAGCACAAGCCAACCACACAAAGCTAAAGGGGAGAGTAAAAATACTTACAATGGCTGCTCCTTGGAGAGCTGAGCAGAAAGAGGCCTCAGGGGGCATGGTAGAAGCACTCTGAACATTAGATTCAGGAAGAATGGATGAGATGGCCGCAGCAGCCAGTTCAACATTGTCAAAGAAGGAATCATCATTAGTCTCCAGGCCTTTCCCCTTTTCAACTTTGGGGCTCCGAAGAGGCAACTGGGGTGGTCGTTCCGATGATGCAAGAGAAGTGAGATCAAGCTGAATTCGAGGAATCAGCTCCAAGGCACCCTCAACCTCAGAAGAGATAGGGGATTCCAGCCCTGGCTCAGAAGCCTTTTTGGGGGCAAGCTGGGTCCCCTGAAAAGAGGGGGTTGCCAGGGGTTGAGATAAAAGAGTCTGACCTTCTTTGGCCAGGGCAGGAGAAGAAGAGGTTCCCAACTTTTGCACTATAGCCCTGGTAACGAGGGTACCTCCAGGGCTAGCCTCAATGTTTCGTTTGCTGCTCTTCCTATTCTTCTTCAGCAGGTCAACCTTAGCCTGAAGTTTCTCGTGGGTGGGCTTCATTGCGAAGGAGCTTGGAAGATCTGAACTGAACCAGTTAAACCAGAAAAAGGAAAAAGAAGGGAAGGCAAGGAAACAAATTAGGAAAGTATTACCTTCTACGTCTTCAGGTCTAACCACGGAGATTGGGATCAGAGCTTCTATCGCTGTCTCAGGAGGGCTAAACCCTTATGTAACGAGAACCTAGGACTTGATGAGCTCGGANGAACTGAACCAGTTAAACCAGAAAAAGGAAAAAGAAGGGAAGGCAAGGAAACAAATCAGGAAAGTATTACCTTCTACGTCTTCAGGTCTAACCACGGAGATTGGGATCAGAGCTTCTATCGTTGTCTCAGGAGGGCTAAACCCTTGTGTAACGAGAACCTAGGACTTGATGAGCTCGAAGTACCTCTCTGAGTTACACTTCTCCAACCTCAGCTTCACCTACTCGTCTTTAGTGCTGAGCTCAGGACGAGTGCCTGAAAAACAATACAAGAAGAGCAGAGGTCAAAAAGCAACTCATAATCTCCAGACCAGAGCTTAATCAGTACAAGCAAGGGCTTACCTAGGTTATCTGGGGCAGACCAGGCTTTGGGGATACCAAGAGTATCTGTTCTATCAACAGGGTTGTATTCCCAATTCGTACCCCCAATGAAAAAGAAATTCTTTTTCCAGTCCTTATGGGAGCTCGGGAGGTGAGTAATAATCTGCCTAGTCGAAGTTCGCTTGGAAATATACAAGAAGCCCTCAGATGAGGTAAGCTTGACATTAAAAAGATCCATGACCAGGGGAAGACTGGGAACCCCAAGCTCATGTTTCTTAAAGAAAACGAGAAGACCCACTAGAACACCCCAGAAGTTAGGAGAGAGCTGGGCAGGGTAGACATTGAAGTATTGCAAAAGGTTTTAAATGAAAGGGTGCATGGGGAAGCGAAGGCCATTCTCAAAGGTGACCACAAAGAAACAAACTTTCTTATGCACCTGGGCAACGTATGGAGTAAATTTATCCGGGCACCAAGAAGAAAACCATAACGAGCGCTGAAAGCCTTCATAAAAGAAGGGTGTACCTCACTAGATCCCACGAGCTCGGCATGCCTAAAGGTAGCCCCTATACTCTCTGTGTTGTTAGATATTCCAGTCTCGCTCACTTTGCCCTTACCCTTGTCGGGATTAAGGGGCACAAGAGAAGACGATGAGGGGGGATCCTCAGTTTTCACATCGGCATCGACAACATCAACGCCAGGAAAGTTGTCAATTTCCTCTCCTACATCCCATAAATCAGTGTTCTCTTCAGCAGACCTATTTCCTAAGATAGAAACAGGGGAGCGAATGGTTCTAGAAGGGGTAGACATGATTGGAAGAGAGAAAGGTAAATTGAAGGAACAGTAGAGAGGAGAAACACTAGTCAAGCACCCCCTAATAATCCTAGGATCAGCACAATAGCTTCCAACGACAAGAATTCGCACAATGGTGCACCAATCCAGGAAGTGGGGAAGAGAAGATAAGCAATTGTCTCAATTTCAGAAGTAAAAGAACAAAAAATCCCTGAAATGCAATGGTCACCTCGAATTCGAGGGATCCAGAGCAAGAAAAGGGGCAAAAGGGCGTACCTAATTAGGAAAAAGCAACGAACAGCGGCCTAGAAAGAAATTGAAGAAAGGAAGCAATGTGAATCTTCAAATCACATTCAATCTTGAATAAAGAATCAGGGAACCTCAAACCAGAAAGCCAAGAAATTGCAAAGAAGAGGAGAAACAGCAGAGAAGATGAACAAGAGTTTTTGAGCGATTTTTTATAGTCGTTTGAGCATTTAAAGCTTGAGAGATGTGGGTTGGAACGTGCACAAGAATCGAGGAAGCCATGATTACTGAAAACTGCCAAAAAGCATCTCTCACATGCATTTCACGTGCAAGCCAAGGTCAGCCAAATGCTGATCTAGCTCAGTTAGAAACAGCTCAGCCCATGTCCAAGCTCGCTTGGACCAAGCGTTGGGGGGCAACTGATGATACCTAAAATTTCTAGTACGAGCTTAGGAGGTCAGGACAGACCAGGAGGTCAGATGAGAAGCGCAGAACTCAGAGGACCAGAGCTGAAGTTCTCCTCAGGCGAGGCAGTAGCAGGAATAACAAGGGGACAGCTAGATAATAGCAAATAACCCCGAAACACTGGAAAGCAAGAGTCAAGGCATAAAACACTCAACTGACCAAGATCTTCTCTTAAAATCAAGGATTATTCTACGAAGAAGGGGCAAGGATCTCGGCCAAGATCCTGATGAATAGAAAACAGTCCTATGAATACTATGTAACGCCCCCAAAGAAAGGGGAGTGAACCCTAGAGGTACAAAAAGCCATTTGTAATCTTGTAATCATGATTATCGAAAAGCAAGAAGCAAGAGACTCCATTGAAGAGTGGATTAGCCAAGCTCCTCGAGCTGGTGAACCACTATATTTATTCTGTGTCAATCATCCCAACCCCTAAAATGTCATCCTTTTCATTTAAACACCATCATTTCAAGAAATAATTCCAATCTTTTACTCATACAAATCGATTCACACCATCAAAGACCAACTAAAGGTAATATATTATGGTATTGGAAAGATGTCTAGAATAGNAGGATCTCGGCCAAGATCCTGATGAATAGAAAACAGTCCTATGAATACTATGTAACGCCCCCAAAGAAAGGGGAGTGAACCCTAGAGGTACAAAAAGCCATTTGTAATCTTGTAATCATGATTATCGAAAAGCAAGAAGCAAGAGACTCCATTGAAAAGTGGATTAGTCAAGCTCCTCGAGCTGGTGAACCACTATATTTATTCTGTGTCAATCATCCCAACCCCTAAAAAGTCATCCTTTTCATTTAAACACCATCATTTCAAGAAATAATTCCAATCTTTTGCTCATACAAATCGATTCACACCATCAAAGACCAACTAAAGGTAATATATTATGGTATTGGAAGGATGTCTAGAATGGTAATGGGCCATTTCAAAATGAACAATATGGTTCGTATGGGTCATTAGCGGGGTTTCATGTGTATGGTGTGTTTTGTATGCAACTTATTTATCTGTGTGTGAGTTTCTTTTTCTACAAAGTTTGGGTTAAAGTTTTTTCTTTGTCTTTAACATCTTGTCTATCATTGTGAAGCCATGTGGGTAGGCTTGTCAATGGACTAGATTTCAACTCGAATATGATATGGGTGGAATTCAAAGTCTGGGCCTCCATGGCCCAAAAACCAGACGAGCACAAAAGGTCGAGACCTGAGAAATAAGAAGAACCCAACATCAGTAGTAGACTTATAACAACTCAAGCCCAACCCAACCAATGAGCAACTCCAAAGGTGGAAAGTCTAGTCCAAATACCATTTTCGGACCGCCCATGGGGACCACGCATTCTGTTGGTTTGGGGACCACGCCTGACACCTACAGTAGTCCCAAAGCAGAGAAAGTGGAGCACCCAGCCACCAGAGATCATGGCAACAGAGGCGCCGGATGAACAGGGGCGCCAGATGAACAGTAGCGACGATGACAGAGGAAGTGGCAGAATGCAGGGGGAAGGACTCGCAGGATCAATGCTGATAAAGGAGTAACAAAAATCCTAAGAGAATCCTAGTATAAAGAGAGGACTATAACCCAACACAAACTCTCTCTGAGATCCTTCTTCTATAAGCCAGAGCAATCCTAAAAAAACCAGCAACCAGAGCACGTAAAGGACCCAACGTCCCCAAACTCTGTGTGTGTATCCCTAATCAAGCAATAAACACGTGACACCCCAAAATCCTAGGGGTCCGTTGATCACCCATCAACCCGCGAAATGCCTGTGGATATCATATAACTCGATACCACACCGTTGTGTCCCATTTATCGGGATCCATAATTTTAAAAAATTGAGCAGAGTCTCCTTTGTACGAGGAGCTCTACCCAAAACCATCATGTACAATATACATTAACATGACCCATTTGAGGCCCGATATAACACAATGACTGCACCGGATCCATTTATGAGTAAAAATTGACCACACCGGGTCCATTCATCCATACTCATATAAAAACATGTAAGGTTATATTAAAAAGAATCTATATAAGTTCAATTATAACTCTCTTACATAAAATTATATGCCAAAACTAGTTTGCTCCAAAAATTTTACAAAAGGAGTTACAAAAGCCACAAGTCGGCCTTTTTCACCCTTGCGGCCCCGAATGAGAGCCGTCCATCGGCATATATCCCGCACCTGAAATATTTTTCTGTATAAGGTGAGCCACGCTCAGTAGAGTATTTCCTACAGAAACTACTTCTTACCTAAGTGCGCATGCAATGTTCATATTCAACATTTCATATTCACATCAACATTCCACGTAATAATATGCAATTCTAGGTTGGAATTCTATCATGTCATGCTATGAAATGAGATGAAACTCACTCATGCATCATAACCCGAGTCTTCACCAACTCCCACCACACAATACAATGTCAATGTGTAATAAAATCCGTCATTGATGAATTACATCCAATGATCACTTTGAAATAAAATTCATGTGTTTATAAACCAAAACTTGTTGGATGTTACACATCGAATGACCATTTTATAAACAAAACCATGTGTCTTTATGGGTAGCGAATTTTGGAATCACACCACTGGCTCTGCAAGCCTATCTACACTTTTTGGACTTTCATCATCGGAGTGTATGAACCAGTAATTGGGTTTTTCACCCGAGGGAGTGTCTAGCCCTTCTTGCTATACTCGACACAAGTTTTCTATTTCATGCAACCATGCGAATCTGTTGAACCTTGGTCCAACGGTATTGAGCCCACTTATCAATCACCAAATGTGGTGTTTGCTTTCAACCATGCATCTCACACACCCACACTCATGACTTATGCCCATGAATGTGATGCCTCTATGCACAACGATACAATGTTCAATATGCTATGAATGATATATGAACAATCTCAATATATCATGGTAAGTTATGTTCTAAGCATATAGATACCATATTTGTCACAATGTCAATATATCATATCATGCATATACCAACAATTACATTTCCAATCATAAATCATGTCATAAGCCCATGATTTCACTTCACCACATCATCCAACCATGTTAGAGCATAATCTCATGCAATTAACATACTTTATTTCACATAGGCATTTTCTCAAACACCTTAAAAACACTCAAGTCATATAATCACATAACACATTCCAAGTCACCACATAGCTCAAGAAATCACATTAAGTGATTTTTACACAACCATTTTCACATAATACCAAGTCTCAAGAAAATTACATATTCCACATACAAAACTTAAACTAGAAATTTGTCCAAGCAAATTCTATTCTCAAATCTTCACTTTCATAATCATAGGCAAGTGATATCACAATTTTTTTTGGCCAATAACACACTTAATTACAAAAGCACAATATAACACATAAAAACCCATGTAGTAGCCCACAAAACGACCCAAAAATAGTCTGCAAAAATAGTCCACTTTTCAGTCCAAAAATAGTCCACTTTTCTATCCAAAAAAAGTCCATTTTTTCATCCAAAATCATTTACAATTTCAGTCCAAAAACAGTCACAATTTCAGCCCAAAAACAGTCACAATTTCAGTCCAAAAACAGTCACAATTTCAGCCCCTTAAGATAGGAATAAAACCAAAGTAGGAAGAACCCTACCTCTTGTAACGTGTAGGAAGTAGTAGAACCTCCAAGAAAACCAACAAAAGGCCAAGAACCTTTGATTTCTCCAAAGTCCCCTCTTGGATCTTCAGTGAAATTCACTTTTTTTGGTACGTAGACGTAGCCCTCATTGCAGTGATCGACTTTAACTATTAGTACGAGTTGATTCGAGCGACGAAGCTTCAAGAATCAGAGGAGGAAACCTTGAAGATTAAGTTTTTTATCTCTTCTCTCTCTATGGTCGGCCACTTGGGTGAATAATGAAGATATTTCTTCAAAATATCAGATTTAGGTCCCTATTTATAGTCGCAAATGTGCGGTCCACATCGCACCGCATATTTTTGACTTTCGGGTCCGTTTTTCATCCCAAAATGATTCATTAAATCTTGGATTAAGTCCAAATAAATTTTATTGGAAATTTAAATTAATTTTAAGGAAATTTAATAAAATTCATTTTTGGAGACCTTTAAAATATCATTTGCCACACAGTCGCCTCGAATGACGTGCAAAAATCTGACTATCTCAAAATTAGATGAAATTTGACAAGGTAACTAGGTTTTACGATATGAACCCAACGGCGATATCCATTTCCTCATCCGAGGTCTAGAACATGAGTATTTTAAATACACATTATAATAACAAATTACCATTTTACCCTTTTTTTAGAAAAAGTTCAAATTTGCCCGGGATTTACACCCCTGACATCCCTTACACATCCACAGGCCTCCACTCACATCTACTTGGACTTCGAAGGCCTTGGCATTAATAAGGAGGAGAGAGAAGAGGCATGGCAAAAGAGAAAGGCTAGGCTTGTCCTAGCCTGCACCAACCCATCCCTTTCAGCCCCCTATTGATTGAGATCACATCATATAGGCTAGGGATGGCTCCATGGACATTTTTGGAAGTCTCACACGCCATTCTGGATTATTATGCAATATACATTATAATATATAGAGAGAGAGAAAGTCCAAGGTAGAAGATGAATAGTGCTAGAGAGAGAAGTTAATATTTTTGCATTTTCTTTCATACATTGTCTTGTAATCTCTTGTAAGAACCTGGTAAGCTTCATTTAATGTCTTTAATGCTATTCATTGCAATTTTATTTTCAAGTTTAATCTTTCATTTTAGCTTTCACCATTAATGCACTCAAGTTCTTCATTTTCAAGCTTTAAGATGGGTATTAAATGCCCTTTTCCTATAGTTATGTTTTCTTCCACTAACTTAACTTCAATCTTCATTTTTTTGCAATGTCTTTCCATTACATTATTGTCTTTGCTTTCATTATGAGTAGCTAAGTTTTTAAGTTAGCTAATCCAAGGGAGACCTCCTCTTGGGTTTGCCATTTCAACTCATCTTTTTTCCTCCTCTCGGTATACGATGATTCGGTTTGACTATGTTGAGTGTGGACATGGTTGTGAGTCTTTGATATCCCATAGACTTGTCATAGGTTATGTTTGGATCCTCAATTCCATTTAGTCCCACGCTTTCCATGAATTAATCGCACATCTAGGCACCATTGGAGGAAGGTTTCGAGTTGACTTGGCAATTTCATAGAATAGAAACATGCTTAGAATGTTAAAATACACATACTGTGCGAATTTGAGTCTAAACAAAAATAGTTTCAAAAATTGGACAAAAAGGATATCCTAGGTGGCCTAGGTGGGACCAGCCAAACCCAGACACTTGCAAAAATCTATATTTTTAAAAATTTTCATTTAAAATAATTTTAAGAACTTTGGTTAAAATAAAATATCAAAATTGAGGCGTTTTAGGATGAATTGTAGTGTAACAAGGTCTCGGATTCATAAAGGGCAAAATGGTCATTTTACACCTTTGCCCTCCACTCTAAATACAGCCCCGTTAGTGTGAAAATATCAGTTTTTTGGGCTAGAAAAGGTGAGTGCACATTTTTGGAGGAAAAAGGAAGAAAAACCCTAGGTTCTTCAAGCTTCAAGCCACCAATACTCATTCCTAGGCCAAGATTCTTGCAAGACTTCCTTGTAAGAAGTTGTTCCTCTCAACAAGAGCTATATTCTCACCTATCGGTTCAGCTATAAAGCGAACAAAACTCTCTTGGTTTGAGAAAAACTATTTTAGGCATGACATTTTGCTAACTTGGGAATAGATTTAAGTTTTCTTGTCTTTCTATTTGTTTATTGGATAATTTAGGTGTTTACTTGATGTTAGAAAATCATTTAGTTGGTAGTTGCTTTGAAAACTTAGAATTTGTGGTTTAAGTACTTTTGTGTTTTTTTAGTTTCTTGACAATTTGTTGCTATGGTAAAGGTATATATTGCTTATGTGTTGGATTATTATATTCTAGCTTATGTTTATGTAGAGAAACTTTTGTGGTTTGAGAGTTATGATTTATTACATGAGTTGGTAGTTTGTGTATTTGTAGTTCCTTTGAAAAATTGTGAAAGTAATTGTTTGGTTAATTTCCTTGGTATCCTTAACCCCTTAATATCATCCCTCAAAATTCATTTTATATGGATGGAGGGGAATGTCACTCTCCCCTTAAGTGGTGTCAAAAGAAAGGGCAAGGAGGTGGAAAAAATGGGATTGGGGAAATGTGTTACGTGTATGAACAAAAATACTCCCCAAGCACAAGGAGATTTTGTGGATCGTGTTTTACAAAGAGGTACTCCAAGTTTGTTTCCACGGGGAAGGATATGCACTAAAGGGAAGGTGATTTTTGGGTGAAAGAAAATGTAAAATCTTTTGTTGTTGAAAGTTGTTTGGTGAAGTGTGTTTTGGTGAAAATGAAACGAGAAACAAACGTTGGCTAATACAAGAGGTCACTTCAATAGGGATACCATCTCAACTCGAATCCCTCCTCCAATAAAGTGTATCGGTACGCGTACCGGTACGATTTGCCTGATTTTTTGATTTCTTGATTTTGTGATATCCTGAGTCATCCACAGGCCATCCTTTCATCCTCATTCACCTCAACATATTTTGGAAGATCTTAAGAAGCATTATTTATCACATCTTTTCCTGCAAAGATAAACTATCTTCGTTAATAGCTCACGTAGTGCAATTCTAAACATGCAATCCCCAAAAGCAAGTGAAAAAGAGATGATTAGCACATGGTATATGCAGTGTTTTTGTGCTAATCACACCCCCTAACTTGAGTTTTGCCAGTCTCTTAGCAAAATTTATGTCCCACAACAAGATAACAAGTATAACATAGAACACTCCATTTAAACAAGCAATTCACCCAATCAATCAAAATATAAAAATCATAGAGCAATTATCACAATAAAATTGGACAAGATTAAACAAAAACTGTGGTTTCTTTCATTACTGTGCTTTGAAGTTTGAGTACAAGGATTCAATCATCAAAAAGAACAAAATGGCCTAAAACATATGGATTCTTCTACCAGACCAATGAATCCATTCTAATTACATACCCTCCAATACAAGCGAAAGAACAAAAACTACAACAACCNCAATAAAATTGGACAAGATTAAACAAAAACTGTGGTTTCTTTCATTACTATGCTTTGAAGTTGGAGTACAAGGATTCAATCATCAAAAAGAACAAAATGGCCTAAAACATATGGATTCTTCTACCAGACCAATGAATCCATTCTAATTACATACCCTCCAATACAAGCGAAAGAACAAAAACTACAACAACCTATTCCTCGCCCCCATCATCATCATCATCACTGGCATCATCCTCATCATAGTCGCTTCCACCCTCCACATCTTCTTCAAAATCATCCTCATCTTCCTCCACCTCAACCACTATCGAGGCGGAGGGAATAGATGTAGAAGGGCCAGCAATAGGTGGTGGGGGTCCTCCTGGGATAGTCCTCTCGGGGAAGNCCCCCATCATCATCATCATCATCATCACTGGCATCATCCTCATCATAGTCGCTTCCACCCTCCACATCTTCTTCAAAATCATCCTCATCTTCCTCCACCTCAACCACTATCGAGGCGGAGGGAATAGACATAGAAGGGCCAGCAATAGGTGGTGGGGGTCCTCCTGGGATAGTCCTCTCGGGGAAGGTGTGTGCAAATAGCTCATTCATCATCGCCGCCATGGTCTGCGTAGATACCTCAATCCCATGGACCGTAGTCTCCAATGCATTGAGGCGTTGAGGGATAGAACATTCCGGTGCGACTGTGGATGGGCCAGTGGATGAAGCTGGTCCAGAGACCCCAGAATCAGAACCCATTATCTTAGCTCATTTCCCCCGACTCATTGCCTTTCTCTTTTTGCTACTAGTCCTACCAATTGCCCCNGTTCCGGTGCGACTGTGGATGGGCCAGTGGATGAAGCTGGTCCAGAGACCCCAGAATCAGAACCCATTGTCTTAGTTCATTTCCCCCGACTCATTGCCTTTCTCTTTTTGCTACTAGTCCTACCAATTGCCCCAGTGTCTAGGGGAGATAGCTTATCAAACACAAAAGTCTTCAAAATGCATGCACATTCGAGTTACCAAATTCCTATACGACAAATTTGTCGCGGGCTTCTGTGTATTGGCAAAGTCTTTCATGACTTCCCATATCACAAGGGCAAAGTCAATAGTTTTCCCTGACATAACAATGTCCAACAGACCTAGCTTTTCAAGATTTGGTTTCTTTTCGGAACCCCTTGGTAAAAGATTGTAATGAAGAAGCTTATTCAACAGTCCATATGAATGTTTCAATCCCCCACTTTGAACAAGTCCCTTGAATTTACTAGGGTCCTCATACATGAATTCTACAAATTTAGAAATTTTCTTAGATTAGATGTTGCTATGAGGATAGGGTGGTGGAAAATTTGGTGGCCTCTAATAATTCCCTAGAAATGTTGTAATAACATCGGGGGTCACCACAAACATTTTACCCCAAACATTCGTTTTCAGTACTTCCACCTCATTCACATATGCCACCCTAAGAGTTTGATAAAACTCTCTACACATTGGCAAATTAAAACCATCAACCGGTTCAAACCAAAATTTCATACCATGTGCCTCAATGATACGAACAACTTTGTTCCTTAGGGTAAGGGAAATGTGATCAAGGTACCTTTCACAAGTCACATTTTTATCCTGGATCAATTTCATTCGTGCCTCATGCCTTGCCTTCTTCCCTTGGTCTCCTTGGTTCTCGCTTGGCCCTTCGGGTTGAGGGTTGTCGAGTCTGGGCCTCTTAGTTCAGGCCATGCATAGCAACAGTGCCCCCATTGTCAGAAAAGCGAAGAAAGTTAAGAGGAGACCTTCAATCANGGGGTAAGGGAAATGTGATCAAGGTACCTTTCACAAGTCACATTTTTATCCTGGATCAATTTCATTCGTGCCGCATGCCTTGCCTTCTTCCCTTGGTCTCCTTGGTTCTCGCTTGGCCCTTCGGGTTGAGGGTTGTCGAGTTTGGGCCTCTTAGTTCAGGCCATGCATAGCAACAGTGCCCCCATTGTCAGAAAAGCGAAGAAAGTTAAGAGGAGACCTTCAATCAAGTCCATAGCATCTTGGGGAATCATTGCAGGACGAGCTATGTGAGAGATTTTAGGAGAATTTGAGAATTGAAAGGAAATAAAGGCTTGAGAAACTTTTGGCACCTAGGGTTTCCAAGGTTTGATTTTCCTAAATCACAGCACAAGGGAGAGTATTTGAAGGGTTGAAGGAAGATGAAAGGGATTTGGAAGTCTAAGGGAGAGTTCGGGTGAGGGAACAATGGAAAAGGGGGGTGTAGTTTAAGAGGGAACTGAAAGGGGCCCGAAAGAAATCAAATAAAAACCCTAACTTTTGGAATTCCAGGTAAANGTGGAAAAGGGGGGTGTAGTTTAAGAGGGAAGTGAAAGGGGCCCGAAAGAAATCAAACAAAAACCCTAACTTTTGGAATTCCAGGTAAAGCGTACCGGTACATCGCACTCCAAAGGCTTCAGCGTACCGGTATGGTTTGCTTTAGTTGCAAAAGAATTCCTGCTGGGCAACCCTTACCACTTCTTTTTTCATTTTAAGACCTCCCCTATACATCCTAACATTCTCTTTGTGACCTCTACTCCACCCTAAACATGTACTCCACTTGTAAACCACAATTTGAGCCATCATGCCCAATTAATTACCGAAATTGCAATGTGATTTAAAATTTTGATGCATTCATTGTACAAGGAATGGATTTCTAACTTTAACTATCAAAACTAACACCCAAAATGAAAATCACATAATTAATAACATGGGTATTCCTAATTCATCCGAAATATTAAAAACTTGAGCAATATTCCCCTATTCTGCAGGTATGGAACTATATAACACATTTCTCTGATGATTGAACTAAGCACACATAAGTAAAATCATAGTCTCAAATACTAGTCTAAAGTATGCACCTACAAATTCTTTTTCAACTCATGTGTGTGTGAATTAGACAAGTAATTTGAGCATTTACGCAACATAATTTACATTCGAATAGCTTGCCAAATTCAGTTTCAATGCAAAACTCACTGAGGGTCACTCTTAAACAATCAAATGCACTCTAGTTCTCCCGGTATGCCCTCCATGTGTACATGTGAGATAGAATATTATGTTCAAAACAAAGTGTACTCACCTGCAATCCAAAAAATGAAGTTCATATATGAAAAATAAAATAACCTTGGCATAATCTCATTAAAGGAATGCTAGGGCATTAAACAGCTAAACCAACTTCTCTTGTTCTTTTAAAAATATGGTTCCCCTATGCTTTGTCTAGATCATTTAGGACTTTCAAGGGTTGTAATGAGGCCTTGGGGTGGTAATGAGGTAAGTGAAATGAAGGATATAGGATGACAAATAGGGTTGTTCCGAGTGAATGACCTTTATTTCAAAAAGATCTCCCTTTTTATGGGATTTCTAGGCTAACACCATCACCACACTCTTTGTTTCTTTTCTTTCTTTTCCTTGACATTTTCCTTTTCTTTTGTTCATTCTTTTCTTCTTCTCACCCATTTTCTTCATTTTCTTGGATTTCCATTCTTTTCCATTGAACTCTTTGAGTTGCAACATCATTCATCCCTTTGTTTGAGTTTCCACACCACCCTTCCTTTACTTTTCGCAATCACTCATATTTAGCTTCAAGGAACAACCTAGTTAAGGTGGATATTTCTTATTTTCATTGGCTTGGTCAAATGTGTGGCATAGAAACGAATTTAAATTAGGCTCAATCACGGCACTAGGGATAATCTTTGCACAAGAAAAGGGTTAAGGCTCAAAGTATTTCAAAGATGGCCTAATATCACTTCTAGGTATATATGGGATGGCATTGTATAATCGAAACAAGTTAGTCTACTATCCAAATGCACCTAACCAAAACAAGTATGATGAGACTATTGAACAAATTTGACATTGAAAAAATTGTTCTTTGAGTAAACGTAAGTTCCCTCCAAACAAGGATTGGTATGAAAGCTCACATGGGTTCTTACTCATCTCCACTACTTATGTCAAGCCTAAAATATGAATCTAATCCATAAATGGCTGAAATTACACATTCAAAGGTCACATACAGTTGAGTTTAAAAATCAACACATATGTGATACTCATGCATAGGGTCAGTTTCCATGGTATGCTCATGTGCTCAAGGTTCACAACAATGATAAATATGTCATCCAACCCANAAAATATGAATCTAATCCATAAATGTCTGAAATTACACATTCAAAGGTCACATACAGTTGAGTTTAAAAATCAACACATATGTGATACTCATGCATAGGGTCAGTTTCCATGGTATGCTCATGTGCTCAAGGTTCACAACAATGATAAATATGTCATCCAACCCACACACTCTTCATAAGGGAATACAGATCAACTTTTAGATATTTTTCATCAAAAATTTTCAAAATTTTCACATATTTTTCACTAATGTAAACAAAAATCTGTTATCACAAAAATTTTTTCCAACAACATTGGTGTATCATGCAAATGGTGCACCTCACCCCCCCCCCAACTTGAATCATGCATTTTCCTCAATGCAACAAAAAAAATACGATATGCAATGAAGGATAGTAATAAGGTGAGTAGGATTAGNTGTTATCACAAAATTTTTTTCCAACAACATTGGTGTATCATGCAAATGGTGCACCTCACCCCCCAACTTGAATCATGCATTTTCCTCAATGCAACAAAAAAAATACGATATGCAATGAAGGATAGTAATAAGGTGAGTAGGATTAGAGAGCACCTCACAAATTAGCTTTTGACAAAAGCACCAAGATCTGAACTTAAGAAAACCAATACTATACAACNAATGAAGGATAGTAATAAGGTGAGTAGGATTAGAGAGCACCTCACAAATTAGCTTTTGACAAAAGCACCAAGATCTGAACTTAAGAAAACCAATACTATACAACCAAAGAAATTAAGTAACATAAGAGAAAAATAACATAGGTAAACAAAAGCAACTGTACACTAGAAAGCATAAACACTAGCTACTCCTCGACCAAGTCCAGATATACCGGATCCGTTAAATCCTCCACCACTTCTTTCCCTTCAAAACACTCGAAGAATGGCTTAAGTCTTTGGTCATTGACCTTGAATGTTTTGGCTATCTTTGGGGTTTGTAATCTCAACAGCTTCGTTGGGGTAGGGCACCTTGACAAGATAGGGGCCATCCCAACGGGATAGGAGTTTTCCCTGGAAAATTGAGAGGCGAGAATTGTATAAGAGCACTTTTTGATCAGGCCAAAATGATTTCAGTACAATGGAATTATCGTGAAAGATCTTCGCCCATTCCTTTGAGATTTTGGAGCTCTCATACGCATCTCGTCGAATCTCTTCCAACTCATTCATTTTCAACTTCCTATGTTCACCAGCCATTCTCAAGTTGAAATTTAAAGTTTTAATGGCCCAATAGACCTTGTGTTCCATTTCAATTGGCAGGTCGCAAGCCTCTCCATAGACAAGCCGATAGGGAAACATGCCCAAAACAGCTTTAAAGGCANCACAAGCCTCTCCATAGACAAGCCGATAGGGAAACATGCCCAAAACAGCTTTAAAGGCAGTGTAGAATGCCCATAGGGTATCGGTCAATCTTTTGGACCAATCCTTCCTATTTAGGTTGACCATTTTTTCTAAAATGTTCTTGATCTCCCTATTGGCTAGCTCGGCTTGGCCATTTGTTTGTGGGTGATAGGTAGTGGATACTTTATGAGTGACGCCATATTTGAACAATAGAGATGCAAATGGCCTATTGCAGAAATGTGATCCACAATCACTAATCATTGCACGAGGCATCCCAAATCTCGAAAAGATATCCTCTTTTATAAACTTGACTACGACCTAGTGGTCATTAGTCTTGGTCAAGATAGCCTCCACCCATTTGGACACATAGTCCACTGCTNCATCACTAATCATTGCACGAGGCATCCCAAATCTCGAAAAGATATTCTCTTTTATAAACTTGACTACGACCTAGTGGTCATTAGTCTTGGTCGAGATAGCCTCCACCCATTTGGACACATAGTCCACTGCTAGGAGGATGTACAAATAACCAAATGACATAGGGAAAGGACCCATGAAGTCGATGCCCCAATAGTCAAATATTTCTATGACAAGTATTGGTGAAAGGGGCATCATGTTTCTTTAGGTCACACTACCCAACCGTTCGCATCTGTCGCATCCCTTACAAAACAAAACATAATCTTTGATAAAAGAGGGCCAGTAAAAACCTGATTGAAGAATTTTGACCGAAGTCTTTTTTGCTGAGAAATGTCCACCGCAAGCTTGTGAATGACAAAATACAAGGACGTCCCGCTGTTCATTTTTAGGTATGCATCTCCTTATGATTTGATCGGGGCAATACTTGAACAAATATGGGTTGTCAAAGTATAAGTACTTCACGTCCGCCATAAATCATCTTTGATCTTTTGGGCTCCATTGCAGTGGTATCTGTCCTATTGCAAGATAGTTACATATATCAACATACCACAAACATACTGAATGAATTGAAAACAAATGCCTATCAGGGAAAAAGTCAGGGATAGGAATGTGCTCGTCGGCCTCTTGCACCACAAGCTGGGATAAATGATCGGCCTCTTACACCACAAGCCGGGATAAATGATCCGCCACCACGTTCTTAACTCCTTTCTTGTCCTTGATCGTCAAGTCAAATTCTTATAGGAGGAGTATCCACCCAATGAGTCTCAATTTTGCATCCTACTTATATAACAACTACTTCAAAGCAGAGTGATCAGTAAAAGACAACAATAGGCGAACCAATGATGTAAGAACGAAATTTACCTAAAGCAAACACTATTGCTAGCAACTCTTTCTCAAAAGTAGTGTAATTCATCTGAGCCTCACTAAGTGTTTCGCTAGCATAGTATATCACATATTGTCTATTTTCCTCCATCTGACCGAGCACTACGCCGATCGCGTAATCACTTTCGTCGCACATCAACTCAAAAGGTAGATCCCAATTGGGTGGTCGCATGATCGGAGGAGTGACTAGCATGCTTTTACGTTTTTGAAAGGATGCCTCACAATCATCTGACCACTAAAATAGGACCTCCTTAGACAGTAGGTTGGTTAGCCGTCGGGCCAGTGCACTAAAGTTTATGAATTGACGATAAAAACCTGCATAACCCAAAAATGACAGGATGCCCTTGATGGCTCCTAGCGTGGGGAGGTTAGAGATGGCCTCCACCTTGGATTTATCGATTTCAATACCCCTTGTCGAGACTATATGAGCAAGCACAATTCCTTTCGTCCCCATAAAGTGACACTTTTCCCAATTCAAGACTAGATTATTCTCCTCACATCTTATTAGAATTCTCTCCAAGTTTGCCAAACATCCCTCGAATGAATTCTCAAATACCAAAAAGTCATCCATAAAGACCTCCACTATCTTTTCCACCAAGTCACTGAAAATCCCCATCATACAGCGTTGAAACGTCCCCGGAGCATTGCATAATCCAAATGGCATACGACAGTAGGCAAAGGTGTCATAGGGGCACGTGAAAGTGGTCTTCTCTTGATCCTCTAAAGCAATCTCAATCGGATTGTAGCCGAAGTATCCATCTAAAAAGTAGTAGAATTAATACCCTGCTACTCGTTCTAGAACTTGATCGAGGAATGGCAATGGGAAGTGTTCTTTTTGTGTGTCAGCGTTTAGCTTTCAGTAATCAATGCACNTAAAGTATCCATCTAAAAAGTAGTAGAATTAATACCCCGCTACTCGTTCTAGAACTTGATCGAGGAATGGCAATGGGAAGTGTTCTTTTTGTGTGTCAGCGTTTAGCTTTCAGTAATCAATGCACACCCTCCATTCGGTGATCACTCTCATAGATATAAGCTCATTCTAGTCATTCTCAACCACCGTAACTCTGGATTTCTTAGGTACTACTTGTGTGGGGCTAATCCATTTACTATCAGCGATTAGAAAAGTGATCCCCACATCAAGTAGTTTCAGAACCTCATCCCTCATCACCTCCTTCATGATGGAATTTAACCGTCTTTGTGGTTGTTGGGAAGGTTTGGAATCCTCCTCAAGATATATGCAGTGGGTGCAAATAAGAGGGCTTATTCCCTTAATATCCACAATGGTCCACTGATTNTAACCGTCTTTGTGGTTGTTGGGAAGGTTTGGAATCCTCCTCAAGATATATGCAGTGGGTGCAAATAAGAGGGCTTATTCCCTTAATATCCACAATGGTCCACTGATTAACCCTAATTAAGGCATAATTTAATAGGTAAATTGTGTTAGTTGAATAAAGTTAAACTAGTCAAAATAAATCAAATTAGAATTAGTGTGTGAATAAAGGATAATGCATTAATTGTTGTTCTTTTCAGGGTTTTGTGCGTCAAAGCTACAAACTACTGGGGAGCCAATTGCATTAAAGCTACAAACTACTGGGGTGCCAATTATCAAAGCTCAAAACAAAGGGGGATCAAAGAATTCAAGGCCACCTAACAAGATTTTCAAGTCCACCTAACAAGATTCAAAGCCACCTAACAAGACTCTTCAAGTCCACCTAACAAGATTCAAGGCCACCTAACAAGACTTTCACCCTCCCTTGTTGCCTATAAATACCACCCCTTAGGACTTGTAAAGCATTCATCTTTTGGTAGTGGAAAACCCTCCAAAAGTATTATTGCTTTCCTTATTGCTTATAGCTTTCTTTAAGTATTGCTTTCTTTTATTGTATTCTTGCTTCCTTTTAATTTATTGCTTTCTTTTACTTTAAGTATTGCTTTCTTTTATTGTGTTATTGCTCTTTTACTTCCATTGCTTGAGCTTCCTTCTTCCATTAGAGGAGTGAAACTCTTCCACTTTTCTAGAGCTTCACCAAAGCAGTGAAGGGTGGAACGTGATTCACTCATTCTTTGTCGAAAATCGGCTCATTGTGTAAAATGTGTTACCTTGTAACTCCTCTACTTGGAGGATGAGCATCACTCATTTTTCTAGTTTTAACAAAGCTATGAAGAGTGAGTAGTTTCTCATCCAATCTTTAGTAAGAGGTGGTTATCCGAAAGTTAAATTTATGCAATTCGTTTATGCTTAGCTTTAGTCTTTATTTTTTCATAATGTCTTCTCGTCATATTGTTGTCTTTATTTTAAGCATGAATAGCTAAATCTCTTAGTTGGCAAAA
>CAUOFW020009302.1:259814-275235 GCA_963454935.2 Ilex paraguariensis
GTTTAATGAAATGTTTCATAGAATTCACATTGAAAAAAATCAAGGCATCTTGGCATACATGAATCTTTGGAACATAGTGTGGGTTGAACACTTGGTGCTATGCATTATGAGGGTGTAGATCCTGTGGTGAAAAACACAAAATCTGGTCATTGACAGTACTCGCGGGCTGGCATAGAGTTGCATGAGTATGTCATGCATATTGACATTGCATAGCATTAAGGGATTACAAGATTGTAGCTTTTAAAAATGTACACTTGCAAATTTCACGCATTAAATTTGTTCCTAGTATTAGCACTTTGTCATACTAGTAGTTGAGCTGACCCATTCGTGGGATATCATATTACAGATGAGGCTCCCGATACTTGAGACTTGAGGAAGTCTTAAAGAAAGGAGGGAAAAGGGACTTGAATGGATATTTGGCCTTTGGGCATATTTTTTATGTATGGATATAAGCCCAAATGACTTGTATTTCAATTTAGAAAAGTAATGGATTATAGACCTTGAGTCATTTAAAAGTGTATGGGTGTAAATCCAATTGATATGTAGGATATTTGTATGTAATGACTATCATATGTGTATATTGGGACAATTAGATGTGTATGTTGAGAATAAGGGATGTATGTTTAATTTACATAGATTGTGGCCACCGAGTGACAGTGGGTTGTGATATAATAATGCATATGCAATATTGTGAATATTAGGTGAGAAAAAGGCTTGGAAACAAAGGAGGTTATGTCAAAATTTTATGAAGAATTAAAAGACTTGTTAAGTGTGTAAAACAACTTTTAAATAGGTGGGAAGGATGTCGAAAGGGGGGGGGGGTTTAGAAACCTTGAAGAAATAGGCTAAAAATGGAAGAAAAGTGGCTTGAAAAATTTTAGGAAAACTTGGGAAATGAAAGAGAAACCAATTTATCCAACTTAATGACCTTTCACTTACTTTTCTTCTCCCTTTAAACTCACTCCTCGGGTTTATGGAAATTCAAGGTGTGACATGAGCAAAACCTACCGGTATAAAACTTCCAGTAGGATCTTCTACAAGTAGATTGTAAGGGGGATGTGATTAGTGCTTAAAGTTAGCATTTTACTATGCCTTTTTGGGACTAATTGTGCTTTGATGGAGTTTAAGTAATGACATTTCAGGTCTTAAAGTGAACAAGAGCTCAAGGACAACAAATATCACACTTGGATGTAACACCAGTGGATAAAGGGGCAAAATTGGAATAGCTTGGCACAAAGCAAGAACGTTCGAACGTGGATCAACATTCGAACATTCCCCTGAAGTGATTGAGGACCAGGTTGCTGAGACATGATGTGTTGCAGTCAAAAAAGAAAAATGCTGAGTTACTTGAGTACCACGTTCAAACGCCCACTCACGTTCGAACGTGCTCTAGAAACCTAAGAAGACTAGACTACTAAGACCTATTGGAGTGTTGCAGCAAAGAAAGCAGAACCACATAAGTACTTGAGTACAATGTTCTAACGCCACTCCACGTTCGAACGTTATCATGAGTTACTGAGGACCAAGTTGCTGAGTGTAGAGCCAAAGTTGTTCAAGATGTATGGAAGTAACCATCACAGAGACCACAGGCCACTTGAGTAGGGGGGTTCAGACCCTATTTGGCATTCGAACACCCTTAAAGTAATAACAACACAACGTTCGAACGATAGATCATGTTCGAACGTCCCTCACTGATTGGCTGTAGAGTTGTTGGCTTTCCACTGGGACATGGGCGGCAAACACTATTCCTTCACCCCCTTCCTCTTCCTTGCCTATAAATAGCCCCATTGTGGGAGCTTCAAGGGGGAGAAAAAATAGAGAATCCTTTTCTCTTGAAAAGTAGGGTAGAGAGCTAGTTCTTGTACATTTCTTGTTTATGTTTTCATTTTCCATTTGTATCAACGATGATGGAGGCTTAGACTACCCTTGTAGTTGAAGTCTTTTATTTACTTGTGCTAAGTCTTTACATTCATGTTGTGACAACCATGATGGAGGCTTAGACTCCCCTTGTAGTTGTACTTGCTTTTATTTACAAGTATCAAGAGAGATAGCTCATATTTTGGTTGTGGTGGAAACCCTCCAAAGTAACTAGCTTTCTTCTACTTTATTTCACTTCCATTGCTTGAGCTTCCTTCTTCCTTAGAGGATTGAAACTCTTCCACTTTTCTAGAGTTTTACCAAAGCCGTGAAGGGTGGAACGTGATTCACTTATTCTTTGGTGAAGATCGGCTCCTCATTTATTGTACTTTACTTTGTAAGTTCTCTACTTGGAGGGATGAGCATCACTCACTCTTTTGGCTTTATCCAAGCCATGGCGAGTGAGTAATTACTCATTCACTCTTTAGTAAGAGGTGATGAATATGTAGAAATTATCCGGGAGTTATATTTGTATAATCCATTTATGCTTTAATGCTTTATATTTCACTTTTTCATTGAATGGTTGAATGTATCTAGCAAAGCTAAGGTACCTTGTCTAACCATGGGTTCTTTCTATGTCACAGATGACTCTTGCATGAAAAAACCTGTTGGTTCAGGGCAAATACCTAGGCAATATCTGCATGATACATTTCAATCTTCACTATTATCTTGCTTTATCTAAAGAATGGAACATTAATGTCATGGTTGGATGCCTTGTAGAAACACTTGCTCGTTTGTAGATAAGTTAAATCTCGGCACAGGCAATTCTTGTCCACTTCTAGAAAGGCATCGAAATCATGTGCTTAATTCTCACAGTCCATCTTTATCTTCCGATTAACTTGCTGTTGACACGGGAGTTAATTGAGTTATAAAATACAAGTATAATAAACTAGATGATTAACCACATGTTCTGATCCTCAAGCTAAAGGATGACTATTTTACATTTGAATTTATCTTATATTTTGTCTAGAAAACTCTTGAAAAGAATCTTCTATTCTATTCAAGAAATCCCACCACTCCAAGCTCTCAAAATTTCTAGTCACTTGGTCTCAATTATTGCTTACTTCAAAACACCAATTGGTGCAGGTGCAGGTGCCGGTACCAAAATTCTAGTAGGCTTAGATACCGGTACCTATGATACTAAGTACTGCTACCTCCTTGATTTCTTTCACTTTAAAACCTCCTAATCCTCATGTAATGTGTCCATCTCTTCACCACTTATCCACACTTAGTTACAAGGTTCTGAAAGCCATTATTTATCATATGATTACCTGCAAAAACAAAATTTTGACATTATTCATAAATTCAACTAACTCTAAGTAATTAAATACAAAGTTGAGTTAAAATTCATGTAATGAGGCCATTAAATATGCAATATTACAAGCTCATGACATGCATCATTCCACACAAAGGGAACATCCTGACTTAGGAGATGACACATAGGTCTAGATATAGCACTAAAGTTCATAATGAATCTCCTATAAAATCATGCATGCCATAAGAACGATCTTACTTCTTTTATCGTTTTAGGAGCAAGTAAATTGTCAATTATAACAATTTTGCTTTATCCACTTTAATTTATTTAAATGAAACAATATGACCTAATACTATGTCTTTTGTCACCATGAAGTGAAATTTTTCTCAATTAAGGACTAAGTTTTTTCACATCAAATGAGCACATTTTTTAAAATTTTCTAACATAAATCAAATAAACCACCATAAACAGAAAAGTGTTCCATAAACACTTCCAAACATCTCTCTGCCATGTCATTGAAAAGACTTAATATGTGTCTTGAAAAAGTTGTAGGAGCATTACACAAACCAAACAACATCCTCCTACATGCAAAAGTGCCAAAAGGATATGTGAATGTTATTTTCTCCTGATCATCAAGTGTCATCTCGATTTGGCTATACCCAGAATACCCATCTAAGAAGTAATAAAATGCATGACCCACTATCCTCTCTAGAACTTAATCAAGGAATGGGAGAGGGAAGTGGTTTTTCATAGTGACAAGGNTTCTCTACTTGGAGGGATGAGCATCACTCACTCTTTTGGCTTTATCCAAGCCATGGCGAGTGAGTAATTACNATTTCACTTCCATTGCTTGAGCTTCCTTCTTTCTTAGAGGAGTTAAATTTTTTCACTTTTCTAGAGCTTTACCAAAGCCGTGAAGGGTGGAACGTGATTCACTTATTCTTTGGTGAAGATCGGCTCCTCATTTATTGTACTTTACTTTGTAAGTTCTCTACTTGGAGGGATGAGCATCACTCACTCTTTTGGCTTTATCCAAGCCATGACGAGTGAGTAATTCCTCATTCACTCTTTAGTAAGAGGTGATGAATATGTAGAAATTATCCGGGAGTTATATTTGTATAATCCATTTATGCTTTAATGCTTTATATTTCACTTGTTCATTGAATGGTTGAATGTATCTAGCAAATCTAAGGTACTTNAAGAGTGAGTAGTTCCTCATTCACTCTTTAGTAAGAGGTGATGAATATGTAGAAATTATCCGGGAGTTATATTTGTATAATCCATTTATGCTTTAATGCTTTATATTTCACTTTTTCATTGAATGGTTGAATGTATCTAGCAAAGCTAAGGTACCTTGTCTAACCATGGGTTCTTTCTATGTCACAGATGACTCTTGCATGAAAAAACCTGTTGGTTCAGGGCAAATACCTAGGCAATATCTGCATGACACATTTCAATCTTCACTATTATCTTNTCTTGCATGAAAAAACCTGTTGGTTCAGGGCAAATACCTAGGCAATATCTGCATGATACATTTCAATCTTCACTATTATCTTGCTTTATCTAAAGAATGGAACATTAATGTCATGGTTGGATGCCTTGTAGAAACACTTGCTCGTTTGTAGATAAGTTAAATCTCGGCACAGGCAATTCTTGTCCACTTCTAGAAAGGCATCGAAATCATGTGCTTAATTCTCACAGTCCATCTTTATCTTCCGATTAACTTGCTGTTGACACGGGAGTTAATTGAGTTATAAAATACAAGTATAATAAACTAGATGATTAACCACATGTTCTGATCCTCAAGCTAAAGGATGACTATTTTACATTTGAATTTATCTTATATTTTGTCTAGAAAACTCTTGAAAAGAATCTTCTATTCTATTCAAGAAATCCCACCACTCCAAGCTCTCAAAATTTCTAGTCACTTGGTCTCAATTATTGCTTACTTCAAAACACCAATTGGTGCAGGTGCAGGTGCCGGTACCAAAATTCTAGTAGGCTTAGATACCGGTACCTATGATACTAAGTACTGCTACCTCCTTGATTTCTTTCACTTTAAAACCTCCTAATCCTCATGTAATGTGTCCATCTCTTCACCACTTATCCACACTTAGTTACAAGGTTCTGAAAGCCATTATTTATCATATGATTACCTGCAAAATCAAAATTTTGACATTATTCATAAATTCAACTAACTCTAAGTAATTAAATACAAAGTTGAGTTAAAATTCATGTAATGAGGCCATTAAATATGCAATATGACAAGCTCATGACATGCATCATTCCACACAAAGGGAACATCCTGACTTAGGAGATGACACATAGGTCTAGATATAGCACTAAAGTTCATAATGAATCTCCTATAAAATCCTGCATGCCATAAGAACGATCTTACTTCTTTTATCGTTTTAGGAGCAAGTAAATTGTCAATTATAACAATTTTGCTTTATCCACTTTAATTTATTTAAATGAAACAATATGACCTAATACTATGTCTTTTGTCACCATGAAGTGAAATTTTTCTCAATTAAGGACTAAGTTTTTTCGCATCAAATGAGCACATTTTTTAAAATTTTCTAACATAAATCAAATAAACCACCATAAACAGAAAAGTGTTCCATAAACACTTCCAAACATCTCTCTGCCATGTCATTGAAAAGACTTAATATGTGTCTTTAAAAAGTTGTAGGAGCATTACACAAACGAAACAACATCCTCCTACATGCAAAAGTGCCAAAAGGATAGGTGAATGTTATTTTCTCCTGATCATCAAGTGTCATCTCGATTTGGCTATACCCAGAATACCCATCTAGGAAGTAATAAAATGCATGACCCACTATCATCTCTAGAACTTAATCAAGGAATGGGAGAGGGAAGTGGTTTTTCATAGTGACAAGGTTAAGTTTACAATAGTTAATACATATGCGCCATTTCTGAGAACTTGGGTACACACCAACTTGTTTTCCTAGTTATTGACTATCGTAACTCCTGATTTTTTTTAGCATAACCTAGGTTAGGATTACACATTTACTATTCGGGATGGGGAAGACTCATCTAATAGTTTAAGAACCTCAGCCCTTACAACCTCTTTCATATGAGGGTTCAACCGCTTCTACATTTAAAGAGAAGGTTTTGAGTCCTCCTTGAGGTATATAACATGACTATAAACAAGACGACTTCTACCTTTCAAATCAGTAATGGTCCACTCTATATCACTACAGTTATGCTTTAAGACCTCTAACAATTAGGACCCCTAGTCTAGTGTGAGTATAGAAGATATGATCATGGATATGGCTCACTCTCCCTTACGAATGCATACTTTAAGTTAGACGGTAGAGGTTTCAATTAAGATTTTGGTGATTTTTCATTAGAATAAACTGACTTCTCACCAATTTTGGAGCTTACTTGTCAAACTTGGTCACCCATGGCCCAACAGCATGAACAGGTAAAGCCTCTAGCTCTCTAGCTAGACTCATACAATCCTCCTCTAAAATGGACTCAAATTCAAATGAAATGGACTCAACCAAGGATGTCTCCAATGAATTCCCTAAAAATGTCATATTGATATGATCTTGTGCCAATGAATCTATGGAGTGCACCTCTCACACACTTCCTTCTCCTCACCCGATGTTTTAGCTATGTTAAAAATATTTAGCTCAAGAGTCATATTCCCCGCATGAAAATTTCATAACCTCATTCCTCCAATTAATCAATGCATTCAAAGTAGTAAGGACGGGTCTACCGAGAATAATAGAAAGTTGACTCCCCGAGTTTGCAACTGGTTGGGTGTCCAACACAATTAAGTCTATAGGGAAATAGAACATGTCCACCTGGACAACCACATCCTTAACTATCCCCTTAGGGACTTTAATAGGAATGTCTACCAACTTCAAGTGACGGTTGTAGGCTTCAACTCGCCTAACCCTTGTTTTTGGTAGACAATATAGGGGAGTAGATTGACACTTACTCCAAGATCAAGTAAAGACAGCTCAATCTTGAAGTTTCCTATAACACAAAAGATAGTGGGACACCCTTAATCTTTGAATTTAGGAGGGGTCTTGTGTTGAATAATAGCACTGGCATATGACTTGATCCGAAATGTGTACACCCAAGTGCAAGCGGTCAAGTTGTAGTAATAATCTAGTTAAGTCTGGAGTCAAATCCATAGGGAGCTATGATTAGTGTTTTGAAGTAAGCAGTGACAGAGATCAAGTAACTGGAGTTTCTTAAGAGTTTTGAAGTTGAGGGATTTCCTGGATAGAAGATAAGATTCTTTCCAAAAGATTTTTCTAGACAAAATATAAGATAAATTAGCAACCACCCTTTACTTCGAGGTTTAGAACATGTAGTTAATCATTCAGTTTATTATACTTGTGTTTTATAACTCAATTAACTCCTATGTCAACAACAAGTTAATCAGAAGATAAAGATGGACAGTGTGAATTAAGCACATGGTTCCGATGCCTTTCTAGAAGTTTACAAGAATTGTCAGTGCCGAGACTCAACCTGTCTACAAAAAAGCAAGTGTTTCTACAAGGCATTCAACCATGGCCTTAATGTTCCATTCTTTAATAAAGCACAATAATGGTGAAGATTGAAAGGTTGTCATGAAGATCTAGCCGGGGTACTTGCCTTGAACCAATGGGTATTTCTATGCAAGAGTCATCCATGTCATAGAAAGAACCCATGGTTATACAAAGTACCTTAGCTTTACTAGATGCATTCAATCATTCAATAAACAAGTAGATAAAGTATTAAAGCATAAAGGAAATGCACAAGTATAACTTCTGGATAATCAATACATATTCCTCACCTCTTACTAAAGAGTGAATGAGGAACTACTCACTCTTCATGACTTTGGTAAAACTAGAAAAGTGAGTGATGCTCATCCCTCCAAGTAGAGGAGTTACCAGGGAAACTATACTATCCACGGAGCTGGTCTTCAACGAAGGATGAGTGAATCACTTTTCACCCTTCACGGCTTTGGTAAAGCTCTAGAAAAGTGGAAGAGTTTCACTCCTCAAAGAGAGAAGATGTTGAAGCCATGGAAGTAAAACAAGCTAACAAATGAAAGTAGAAGAAAGCTAGTTACTGTTGGAGGGTTTTCACCATAACCAAAAGATAACCTATCTCCCCTGATACTTGTAAATAAAAGTAAGTACAACTAAAAGGGGAGTCTAAGCCTCCATCATGGTTGTCACAACATTAATGTAAAGACTTAGCACAAGTAAATAAAAACTTCAACTACAAGGGGAGTCTAAGCCTCCATCATGGTTGATACAAATACAAAATGAAAACATAAACAAGAAATGTACAAGAACTAGCTCTCTACTCTACTTTTCAAGAAACAAGGATTCCTACTCCACAAGAGAAATATTGCACCCTTTACTCTACAAGAGGAAGAATCCCCTTGCAAGCTCCCAACATGGGAGTATTTATAGGCAAGGAAGGGGAGGCGGGGAAACAAGAAGATAAGAGAGGATGAGTGAATAGTGGATGCCGCCCATGAAAATTAACTATTCTGTAGGCAGTCTGTAGAGGATGTTCGAATGTGAATCGATATTCAAACGTTGTCTTCTATTTTGCTTTAGGGGCGTTCGAATGTTGTCTGACATTCGAACGTGTCTTCTGGTTTTGTTTTATAAGCGTTCGAACACCAGATGGGGACTGACCTTTTCCACTCAAGTGGTCTTCTATGAAGTTCATTTCCATACTCTATGCAGAAGTCTATTCTACAACTGATTCCAAGGGACGTTCAAATGTTTAATGGCGTTCGAAAGTTGTACTCAAGTGCTTCAGAGCCCTCCTTCTTTGTTTGCTGCAAGACACTATGTCTCATCAGTCTGGCCTTCAGTCAACTCAAGTGGACGTTCGAACGCTAGTTGGCGTTTGAATGTGGTACTCAAATACCTTAGGGTCCTAGTTCTTGGTTGCAACACACTGTGTCTCAGCAAGCTGGTTTTGTCATAGTTCAAATGGACGTTCGAACGTGAGTTGGTATTCAAACGTTCTTCCTTTGTTCCAAGCCTCTCCAATTTCATCCCTATTGTGCTGGTGCCACATTCAAGTGTGACTTTTGTTGCCCTCGAGCCCTTGTTCACTTTAGAACCTGAAATATCCTTACTTGAACTCCATCAAAGTACAATTAGTCCTAAAAAGGCATAATAATATGCTACATTTAAGTACTAATCACACCTCCCAACCTAACTATTGCTAGTCTCTAGTAATATAACACAAATGAAATGCAAATTTATTTTTAATGCCTTTTTCGTTGGTCATCCGATTGCATTTAGCGTATGCAACAAGCCATTGAATCCCTAGGTTTACCCTAGTGGACTAGTGTTGTCTCATGAGGGTTTCCAGTTAAGTTACCCACAAACTTCAATCGAACAAGTGTGTATGTGAGATTGCAGACTAAAATAATGAATTAGCATCATGGTCATTGGGACACTGAATCCTCAATTGTGACTTATCCCCTACATTTCTTTTCCATTAGTACTCACTCTTTGCAAAAATTAGCACCTGTCACATTAGCATTTAGAATTCCCTGAGTAGTAGGATGGTCATTCTAGAAACAAGAATTGATATATAATAATCATTCCCCTTTTTTCACCTTCCATGGATAGCTTTGATTTCACAAACCTTTCTCAGAATGCTCTCAGCAAAACAAATCGCTCCGATTATAGTGACTTATCTCTCAAAGAGCATGGATCAAAAGATGGCCAATCCAAAAATCTCATGCACAATTAGTATAAGAATGAAGTTTTGAGGAAAACAGACTTTACTTTGGCATAATCTCATGGAAGAATATTGATGCAAATAAAGAAATTCTAGTTAACACACCCCACTTGTAGTGGACAACATACATATGCATCACACTTAAGATCACCTAGGGCTTTTTGTAGGTTGTAATGGGGCCAGAGGTCAGTGGCTAATGAAATGACGTCAATGGTGATGAAAATCTATCTATTTATGTAGTGTTGCACACCTCCTTCTAGCTTCTCGACATTTTGCTTGGGAATTGGATTTCTTTCTTTTATTTTCTCTTTTTTTTTCATTTTCTTGGCAATTCCCTATCTCACTGTATCTTTTCGCTTTCAGTTGTTTCCACCGATTTTCCTTTTATTGAACAGTAGCCACCATTGTCTTTTCTATTTTTCTTGCCTTTTTGTATCATATTGATTTGTAAGAGGATGCAAGAATTAGATAGCAAGGTATGGTAGATATATGCTTATGTGGCTTGGTCATCACACGGGTTTTTTTTTTCGAAAAAGAATTCATTCGTTGAAGGCTCGAGCATGGCAGACTAGAGATATACATTTGTAAAAGAATTAGCTAAGGCTCAAAGTCAATCCAAAGATGGCATAAGATCCTTTCTCAAGTATGTGCATATGTATGGGTATGCAAAAATTCCCGATGGGTTATGAAAATAGATCACTTTAGTTGCATCAATCAAAGCAAGGTTAATGAGATTATTCAAAGAGAGCGGAAGTGAAAGAGCTTACTTTGAGTAATTGTTGATATCCTCTCAAAAAGCACCATAAAGCTCAAGAATTACCATGATTTTCTTTGTCATCTCCACTGATTATGTCGGGTGTTCCGAGGAATGTTGGTTAGATAGTGATTCTATTTTCTAGTCTGATCACTGTATACCTCAAGAATAGCAAATACTGATGTACATTTGACAATTAAATCATAGAGATAGTATCAAGGTTCCAAAAAAAATGAGGTTTTACATCTTGGTTGTTAAGTTGAGGTGTCAAACTGATCATGTGCTTAGTCATTTTTACAAGCAATCTTAACATCCGTATCTGTTTCGTTATTTATTAACAAGAATTAAAGTGCTAATCCTATACATGCATTTTAAACAAATAAAAGTGATAAACTGAATCATTCATTCCATAAAGGATGATGTGTCTACAATAATGTCAATGATTCAATTCATCCATTCAAAACATAACTTCAACTATCCATAATCAACTCTAAAAAGAAATAAACATCCCCCATAAGTACAAATATCCACAATAATCACAAATATCCACCACCATCTACAAAATATCCCCAAAAATCACAAAAGAAACAAACATCCACAAGAATTATCAGGAAAAACAAAACCCCTCCACAATAGTACAGAAATTTCCCATAAACTATTCAAAGAAGAAACAACAAACAACCCCAAACAAGGACAGAAATCAACCACTCCTCCTCAAGAATAGAAATAATCATCTCACTCCTCTTCTCCATCTTCACCAGCTCTACCAAGTCCACCATGCCCGCCCCTCAAATAGCCAAGAATCTCCTCCTACTATCGGAGAATCTTGTCTTGGTTGGCCTTGATGCCAAGCATAATCTCTCGTAGTGATCTGTGGGTGCTGGTGCCTACCTCCTCCTGAGTCTGCATATGTACTCTCTCTAACTCCCTCTCCTCCTCTGCATCAAGCTCATCTTGTACCTCATCAACTCCCTGGGTCGGTGGCACTTCTCATCTAGTCGCTAGGGCACCTCTATGCCCTTGGCTTCTCTTGAAAGAGCCCTTGTTCAGTGGCCCCATTGGCTTTTGGATCTCCATCTCGAGCCTTACCCTAACCCCATTGTTAGTGCACATTTCAGTCACTAAAGTGCCAAAAGGGAGTGCACTCCTCCTAGCATCACACCCCTTCTTCGTTTCACTCAAAATCAATGAGAGGAGGTCGATGCTACACCCTCTTGATGAGCACAAAATATTGCATAGTTATTGGCCTCATTTCATGTTTTTTAACTTAAATTTGCATACTAATTATTTAGAATTAGTTGAAGTTAGGAACAATGTGAAAATTTTGATGTTGAAAGTAATTATAGCATAAATGATGGCTTTTAGAGCTTTGCAACTAAGTGTGAATGTGTGGTGAAGATATGGATACATTGAATGAGGATAAGGAGGCTTGAAAGGTGAAAAAACCAAGAAAAATGCAATTTGGATAAAAACCTTTCGAAAGGTTTGGCCATAAACCTTCCAGAAGGTTTAGCCCACTGGTTTCCCAAGGTCTTGACACAATACCTCTGTTTTTCCAATGTTTTACCATGATCCACTTTGAATATGAAAACGTGACAAATTGAAAAGTTGTAGATCTGGATGTCTTCTGTATTGTGTCCAATTGCAGCTCAATCCAACGGTTGGATCAAAAGTTATGGAAATTTTACTAAAAGTGGTCCTGAGGTGTCACCTTTTGAAAGACCTTACGAAAGGTTCTGCCTACTGGAATCGACCTTCTGGAAGGTTTACCAAAAAAACCTTCTATAAGGTTTTGCGCAGAATGCCAGATCGCTTGTAACTCATGCTCCACTTGCTCAGGGGTCCCACCATTGATTCTTCCACTTGTCCCCTGACATCCCTTACATATTTACATGTCCCCTACACCCTAGGAGAAGACTTTGGAGGCAGTGACATTGATAAGGATGGGAGAGAAGGGGGCAGCCATAATGGTTGTAGGCTAAGCATTCTCCTAGTCTGCCAAGCCATTAAAATCACCTCTTATTGATGGGAGGTCTGCACACACAGGCTAGGGAAGCCTCATGGACGAAAAGGCATCAAGCCTTCACCATATATTCAGCATTCCACTCACATTTGAAGGGGGTGGCTACCTAAGCTTAGAAAATCCAAGGAAGAAGAAGATGAATAGTGTAATAGGAATTTATGTTTTTACATTTTCCTTTCCATTTCAGTTGTAGTAAGCTTTAAATATCTTGTAAACTTTATTTCTTGCACTTTAATCTTAGCTATTTCAAGTTCATTTCAAGTTCAGTTGTGTAACTTAGAATCTACCATTGTTGTATGAGTTTTTTCACTTCAAATTTTTCTTAAAATGGTATTGCATATTTTCTTCTTAGTTTAAGTTTTCTTGCTTTAAGTTGAGTTCTAATCTTTATTTCAATATTATGTCACTTTACATTATGCATTTCCTTCTTGCTTTCATGAGTAGCTAGATTTTAAGTTGGCTAATCCAAGGGAGACCACCTCTTGGGCATGCCATTTCAACTCATTTCCTATCCTCCTCTCGGTGTATGATGGTTCTGTTTGACTGGGTTGAGAGTGGATATGGTTGTGAGTCTTTGATATTCCATAGGCCTAGCCATGGTTTATGCTTGGATCCTCACCATCTCGTCCCTAGCTTCCCACGAATCAATTGTTCATCTATGCACCATTGGAGGAAGGTTTCGAGTTGAGTTGGGATTCCCACTGAAATGATCTCCAACACTTGTTTTCATGCATTTTCATTAAGAACAAAACTCACCAACACCAACTACAAGATTTTACACTTTTTCTTTTGTTCACAAAATCACTTTCACACACTTGAACTTTCCTTCCCTGAGGAGATGACCTTGGAATACTTTTCCAAGTATCCAAGTAAAACACGACACTCAAAAGACTCCTTGCGCTTGGAGAGCACTTTTGTTCACATACGCATTTCATTCCACACACATATTTTGTTCATTTCATTTCATTTCATCCACCATTCCATTGCCCCATCTCTTGCATCATTCTGAGGGAGAGTGACACTCACTTATACACATAAGCCATAGACACATTGAGGGATGATGTTTAGAGGTTAGGAACAACAACGAAAAACATCAAGCACCTTTTCCTAGTGCATAGAGCAAGCGAGCCATTTCAGTCAAACTCTCATTTTTTCGTCCTATAGGGGTGAGGTCAGACACCGCAATTAAATTTAGCATCTTGTACTTATCGGTGAGCTCCCCTTGTTTCAAAAACTTTCATCTCGACCACAAAAAATCAGCCATCCCTGTCAATTCCTTCCTAACTGCATCCAACGCAACATTCTTTTTTGATGGGTAAGTTGGGTTTTGCACCCGAGGCACCTCTTGCCTTACTTCCTTTATGTATGCNATTGTACAGATAGAGGTGCTCAAACTATTAGATGCAGGAATCATTTTCCCCATCTCTGATAGTAAATGTGTTAGCCCAACCCAAGAAGTCAAGAGTCACGGTGTTTAAAAATGATGCCAATAAGTTAATACCAACCTAAGTTGTCACAGGATGGCGAATGTGCATAGATTACCAAAAACTCAATTTGGTAACTAGGAAGGACCACTTTCCTCTTCCCTTTCTCGATCAAGTCTTAGAAAGAATTGCAGTTCATGCATTTTATTGTTTCCTAGATGGGTATTCTGGGCACAATTAAGTCGAGATAGCAGTTGATGACCAAGACAAAACAACATTCACATGCCCATTCGGTACTTTTGCATTTAAAAGGATGCCATTTGGACTTTGTAACACTCCTGCAACATTTCAAAGATGTATGTTGAGTTTGTTTAGTGACATGGTTAGAGATTTTTGGAAGTATTCATGGATGATTTTTCTATGCACGGAGATTCATTTGGATTATGTTTAACTCACCTGGAAAAATTTTTGATAAGATGTAAGGAAATCAATTTGGTGCTTAATTGGGAGAATATTTCATGGTAACACAAGGCATTGTTTTGGGTCATATTATGTCATCAGAAGGCATAAAAGTTGACAAAGAAAAAATAGATCTGATTGAAAATCTGTCTGCTCCTAAAATTGTTAAAGATATCCGATCATTTCTAGGACATGTAGGGTTCTATAGGAGATTCATCAAAGATTTCAATTCCATATCAAAACCCATGTATTATCTCCTAATTCAGGATGTAACTTTTGTATGGAATGAGGCATGTCAACAAGCTTTTGATAGGCTTAAAAACATATTGATCTCTACTCCAATAATGCAATCCCTTGACTGGACGTTACCCTTTGAATTGATGTGTGATGCAAGTGACTACACTATGGGAGTAGTGTTGGGTCAAAGGAAGGATAAAAAGCCTTATGTGATCTATTATGCAAGAAAGACTTTGAATGATGCTCAAATGAATTATTCCACAACTAAAAAAGAATTACTTGATGTGATTTTTTCTTTATAGAAATTTCATTCTTAACTAGTTGGTTCATCTGTCATTTTGTTTAATGGCCTTGCAATGTTGAAGTATTTGCTAACAAAAAAAAAAAGATGCTAAGTCACAACTGTTGAGATAGATACTCTTATTGCAAGAATTTGACCTAATCATAAAAGATAAAAAAATAAAAATAAAAAAGGGTCAAAAATGTAATGGCAGATCATCTATCAAAGTTGACATATGAATTCCATGAGAACAATGTACCAATCAATGAAAAAATATTTTATGAACAACTGTTCACAGTCTTGGAAACACCATTGTATGCTAACATTGCTA
>CAUOFW020009302.1:276859-287710 GCA_963454935.2 Ilex paraguariensis
GACTTGGTGAGTCTATCCACAATGACCCACACTGCATTATGCCTGCGCGACGTCCGTGGTAAACCCGACACGAAGTCCATGGTGATGTGATCCCACTTCCACTCTAGAATAGGCAAAGACTGTAGGACTCCTTCTAGCCTTTGATGCTCAATCTTCACCTGCTGGCACACTGCACACTTTGCCACATACGTGGCCACATCTCGCTTCATTCCCCTCCACCAGTATTGGCGCTTCATGTCCCTATACATCTTTGTGCTACCGGGGTGGATAGTAAACTTGAAGCAATGACACTCTCCCAGTATCTCCTCCTTTAGGGACGAATCATCGGGAACACATAGCTTCTCCCCATATCTCAACTCTTCATTCTTCCAAGACCATCCTTCAATCGCTTCTCCATTCTCCAATCGGGCTCTAATCCAATCGAGTTCTGAATCCAGGCATTGCAACTCCACTAGCCGTTGCCGAAGCGTCGGTTGAGCTACAAGGTTGAATTGATATGGTTGATACTCTGGTCCATCCACCCATAGATCGTACTCCTGCAATGCATTAATCATTTTCCACCTATTTACCGCAAAAAAATTGATTTCACCCCGAGGCTTCCTACTAAGAGCGTCGGCAACTACATTGGCCTTCCCCGGATGGTAGTTGTGCGNTACTCCTCCAATGCATCAATCATTTTCCACCTATTTACCGCAAGAGAATTGATTTCACCCCGAGACTTCCTGCTAAGAGCGTCGGCAACTACATTGGCCTTCCCTGGATGGTAGTTGAGTGTGAACTCATAATCTTCCAAGTACTCAATCCACCTTCTCTGTCGGAGATTCAAGTCTTTCTATGTGAAGATATAATTGAGGCTTTTATGGTCTGAAAACACTTGAAATTTCTCCCCGTATAAATAACATCTCCACAACTTAAGAGCAAACACCACNCGGAGATTCAAGTCTTTCTGTGTGAAGATATACTTGAGGCTTTTATGGTCCGAAAACACTTGAAATTTCTCCCCGTATAAATAACATCTCCACAACTTAAGAGCAAACACCACTGCAGCCAGCTCCAAGTCGTGTGTGGGATAATTCTGCTCATGCACCTTGAGTTGCCTCGAGTCATACGCCACTGCCTTCCCTCCTTGCAGTAGAACGCATCCCAAGCCTCGCAGTGAAGCATCGGTGTAGACATCGTAGCCTTCCCCACTGCTCGGAATAATGAGGATAGGTGCCGTCGTCAACTTCTCCTTCAAGGTGCGAAAAGCTAGTTGACACACTTAAGTCCACAAAAATTTCTCCCCTTTCTTTGTAAGGCGAGTCATCGGCATCGCAATCTTGGAGAACCCTTCCACAAACCTACGATAATAGCCGGCTAACCCCAAGAAACTCTGTACTTCCGTTACGGTCTTCGGTGGTTCCCATTCCATCACGGCCTTAATCTTTGCGAGATCAACCGCTACTCCTTGCTCGGACACAACATGGCCAAGGAACTTCACTTCCTTCATCCAAAACTCACACTTGCTCATCTTTGCATATAACTTATGTTCTCTCAATGTTTGTAGCACAATAGAGAGATGACGAGCATGTTCCTCCTGAGTCTGTGAGTAAATCAATATGTCATCAATAAACACAATGACAAATTGACCGAGGTAAGGCCGGAAGACTCTGTGCATCAAATCCATGAAGGCTGCGGGGCATTAGTCAATCCGAACGGCATCACCGTATACTTGAAATGATCATACCGGATACGAAAAGTAGTCTTAGGAATATCTNTATGAGATCTATGAATGTCACCGGGGCATTCATCAACCCGAATGACATCACTATGAGCTTGAAATGTTCATATTGCATCCTAAATACGGTCTTAGGAATATCTTCCTCCTTAATCCGCAGCTGATGATACCTCGTGCGAAGATCAATCTTGGAGTAATACTTTGAACCCTTCAACTGGTCAAATAAGTCATCAATTCTCGGCAACAGACACTTATTCTTCACGATAACCCGATTCAACCTCCGATAATCCATGCACAAGCGTAGAGTCTCATCTATTTTCTTCACAAAAAGGACCGGGGCTCCTCAAGGTGAAGTGCTTAGACGGATAAACCCAATCGCCAATAAGTGATCCAACTATTTCCTTAGCTCCTTCAACTCCAAAGGTGCCATCCAGTAGGGAGCAATGAATATGGGTTCGGTTCCCAGATAGAGATCGATCTTGAACTCAATTTTTCTATGCGGCGGTAATTTAGGTAATTCCTCGGGAAAAACATTCGAAAACTCTGATACAATTAACACTACATCCGTATGGATTTTATCCCTTTCATCTCCCATCAAGCTAGCTAAGAAACTCAAATGACTTCCCGATTTCACTTTCAAGAATCTACTACTCGTAGTAGGAAATGGATGGGAAGAATCTCAGTTATTCACAAAACTAAAAATGACTCCTCCTGGCAACTGAAATATAATCTGTTTGCGGAAACAATCCATTACCGCCCGAAAAGCGGACAACAAGTTCATCCAGAAAATCACATCATACCCATNGCTCGAAAAGCGAACAACAAGTTCATCCCAAAAATCACATCATACCCCTTTATCTCTACAGCAATCAAATCCACAATCAATTCATGCTCCCCAATGCGAAGCACACAACCCTTGCAAACTCGGCTAGTATCTAACCGTTCTCCCATGGGCAAGCTAATGTTCATAACATGCTCTTGCTTCGCGAAACTCAATCCCAAATCAATTGCATATGTTGTGCGTACAAATGAGTGTGTTGCATCGTGGTCAAATAATATTCGGGCCCAAAAATTGTAAATAAGGACGATACCTTCCACAACGGCATTGACAATGTCCTCCTCCGGCTGAGTCAAAACAAATACTCGCACTTGGTTGGCGCTGCCGGGGGCTTGAGCTTGTATCGGTCGCTGCGGTGTAGGCCTCGGTGGTGGTGGTTGGGCTGCTGGTACCTGTCTAGCGGTCTGGATAGGCCCTTGAGGTGGAAAAACTGGGCAATGCATCCGAATATGTCCCACACCTCCGCATGCAAAGTAGGATCGTGGGGTAATACCGGCTCTAGTCTGAGTGTCTCCCTCTCCTCGGGCTGTCAAAAGTCGTTGTCCTCCTGTTTGGTCTGGGCGACGGTATGGTGTTGGTCTCTGTGCCCCACTAGTGCTAGCACCCGTCCGGATTGGACCTCCTCTCGAAAAGCCCTGTCATCGCTGGCTATCCTCTATGTCTCTCTCTACATGTGCAGCTCTATCCACCAAGTCCCCAAAATCACGGATCCTAAGAGCCACCAACTTCTCCCTGATGATCGGCCTCAGACCCTGCTCGAAATGTTTGGCCCTGTCGGCCTCATTAGATATAAATCCCGTAGCATAACGGGAGAGCTCGTCGAATCGCCTCTCATACTTAGCCACAGTCATACTACCCTGTCGTAGTGCAAGAAAATCCGTCTTCATTCGGTCTCTGACTGATTCAGGAAAGTACTTATCTTGGAAAAGTTGATCGAACTCTTCCCAAGTGAGTGTGTCGGTGTCCCTTCTCCTCTTTATGGCATCCCACCAATAGTCGACCTCCCCCTTAAGCAGGTAGGTCGCCAAACCAACTCTCAACTCCTCGGTAACTCCCATGCCGTCACAAANTCTCCTCTTTATGGCATCCCACCAATAGTCGGCCTCCCCCTCAAACAGGTAGGTTGCCAAACCAACTCTCAACTCCTTGACAATTCCCATGTCGTCACAGATCTTCTTCACTCGGCGGATCCATCTATCCGCCTTCAAAGGATTGGAGCTCCCTTGGAAATTGAGTGGTCCTTGTCTTAAGAATTCCCGAAGAGCTATCATCATTCAATCTCCATTCACATTGCCCAGTACTTGAGCGAGAGGATGAGCTCCACCATTGTGGTTGTTGTTACCATTTTGGTTTTGTACCAAAGTGGTGAGCTCCCTCAAGCATTGGTAAATGCCTTGCATGGCATCTGGAGGTGGTGGATTCGCTTGACCACCATGGCCACGCCCACGTCTGCGTCCCCGTCCTTGTTCGTCGTTCATCCTGCACATCAATTCACAACTTAGTTCATGGATGTACAGGACATCCTAAATATTAGGTTAAGCTAAGGTAAAAAACGTGTATAAAATTTCACTCAAGGATTTGATTAANCTAATGCATAGAACGTGTATAAAATTTCACTCAAGGATTTGATTCACCCTAATCCTAAAGCTTTAGAGGTGATTCCATAACCTATAGCTCCCATGTAAGACCTAAAACCTAAGCTTTGATACCAACTTTGTAACGCCCCAAAACACACCCTGGACGACATTACATTCTAAAACCATTCATATCATGAGAGCATTAATGTAATCCCTTAAGAAACAAGACTTCATTTGTCATCCACAAATATTTACAACATTATCCACAAGAATAAGCCCAAGTCATGGCTATTACATCTCAAAAATTAATTAAAGAAGCGCAACGGAATAAACAAAAGAAGCTAGACTACACAATGTTCCAAAAGAATGTCCTAGTCTAGTAGAAAAGGAAAGGAGGTCGCTCTATGCGTCCACCTCGGGATTCACACTCTCGTCCAGTGGAGTCTCCCAAATAGCGGGCTCCTTGACCCTTTCGTCCTCCTCCTCAAGCGGGTAATCAGAAAAATGTTAGCGATAGGGGGTGAGCACGAAACTCTATAGAAAAATTCTCCCAAACCCATACAAGGTTTCGAAAAGCATTTAAAACGGTCGGTCTCAATTTTAACATAACATAGATACCTAATTTGAAATAAAGCAGTGACATTTAAAAAGGATCTCAAGTTTATTTAAAAATATTACTTAAATGAATAAACGAGCACCACATACAAATAATAACCATTAATTGCCATAACCAATTCCCAACAATTCTTTCGGTAGGTGGCATACTTTGTGGTAACCTCCACCCCCCTTTAGGTCACCTTTGATTCTCAAGCATCCTTACCGGGAACCTCTTGAGAATGGATGAGCATCCTTACATGGAACCTCTCACCAATCACTACATTATTTTTCAAGCATCCTTACCGGGAACCTCTTGGAAAGGGGTGAGCATCCTTACAAGGAACCTCTCACTCATGTGCATCACAAACAACCCAACCAAGCATACAATTCCAACATTTATCTCAATTTACAAGCATCTATCTAAAATTCTCAAAATATATCATATAACAATTCCACAACCGACTAAGCAAATACATGAGATCACAATAACATCATTTTTCTACCTAACACAAAGCACTAAGGTTTCAAAATCCATAATAAAGAAAGCATTTAGGAAGGAAATACATCACTCTCCAAAAATTAGGGTTTTAAAACTAGAAAGGAGATTTCATGGGTATTAAACCCTACTTTGTTCAAAACATGTAATCCTTGCAAAAAGCCTAAGAGAGGATGATTCCATAACATATATATACCATTGATAGCAAAAAAATACATATATAAATACCCTAGCCTCAATGTAAGTGAATGAGAGAAAACCCCTACCTTAAATCCTTAGCTTTGGTGTGAAGAACAAGAATATTTGATCTTGAATCACCTTTGAATCTCTTATTTTTCTCTTCCTTTCTTCTTCTCTAATGCTCTCTAGGGTTTCACGAGGTGTGAGGGGAGTGAAGGAAATTAGAGAAAATAAAATGAAAATGAGTTTAAAACATAGCAGTTTCTCCAAATTTATAGTTTTACCACTAAAAATCTCCAATTTGATCCATATGACTACCCTAAGATTTGTCGACATTCCGGATTCATTTTTAATGTTATTTTAACCTAAAAACATTTATTTTTCTAATTTATCTCAAAACCCAAGTCAACGTACACCCGAAACACTAAAGTTTCTATTTTACCCATTCGAATCGGCTATTAATGAAGTTTTGCAATGTTTGCAAATAAAAGGTGATAAAGGGTGTTTTTTAAAGCCTTTTATACTTATTTGAAGCCTAAAAGTACTCATTATTTTTAGATTTTTATTTATGATGCAAATGGAGACTTTAAATGCAAAATGAAGCTAATTGGACTATTTTGACATCATTTCGTTATCTGAGCCTAACTCTCTCATCCAAGCTCCGATTGAGATAATTCAAGATGCTATGAAATGATACGAAAGAGCTCTAAAACTTTCATGTTTTGAGGTTTGGGAGATATGGACTGCATCAAGGTGTAAATCGAGCTTAAAGTTGCAGTAATGCACTGTTCACAGCCTGTCTTCGTCCCTTTTTCATTTTCAATGCATTCCTAAGCCAATCAAATCCATCCCAAACCTCTCCAACACATATTTCTACACCAAAACTATTTAATACAAGTTCTAGGACCTAAAATTTCATATGTTGACTTATTAAAACCAAATTTCAACTATTATTTTCACTAACATTTTAAATCTCTACTTTTGCAATCTACCAAATTCAAACACATATCACTACATATATCCACATTTTTTTTACCACAATTATTTACTATATATCTATATACATATATAAAAGAAAATACGGGGTGTTACAAAGCAAGAGACAAACAAGGCATATAACTTAAAGTCAAATATGATAAGAACATCTAGATTAGGAATAAGAATGCATCAAAACAAAAGAAAATAAAAAAAAAAATCAAAAATAGAGAAATTAACCGACAATAATAATCAAATAGAAAAATCTCTCAATCTCCCATACTGTCTTAGATCTAAGTCTNGTTATTTTAATAGAAAAACATTTATTTTTATGATTTATCTCAAAATCAAAGTTAGTGTATACCCGAAACACTAAAGTTTCTGTTTTATCCATCCGAACCAGCTATTAATGANAAAAACATTTATTTTTATGATTTATCTCAAAATCAAAGTTAGCGTATACCCGAAACACTAAAGTTTCTATTTTATCCATCCGAACTAGCTATTAATGAAGTTTTGCGTTGTTTGCAAATAAAAGGTGATAAAGGGTGCTTATTAAAGCCTTTTATACTTATTTGAAGCCTAAATGTACTCATTATTCTTATATTTTGATTTAGGATGCAAATGGAGACGTTAAATGCAAAACGAAGCTAATTGGACTGTTTGACATTGCTTCGTTATCTGGGCATAACTCTCTCATCTGAGATCCGATTGAGATGATTCAAGATGATATGGAATGATAGGAAATAGATCTACAAATTTCATTTGAGTGTTGAGAGATATTGACTGTATCAAGGTCTAAATCGAGCTTGAAGTTACAGCCAGTGCACTATTCAAGCTAATTGGGCTGTTTTGACATCACTTCGTTATCTGGGCATCACTCTCTCATCCGAGCTCCGATTGAGATGATTAAAAATGATATGGAATGATAAGAAAGAACTCTACAACTCTGGTGTTTTGAGTGTTGAGAGATATTGACTGCATCAAGGTCGAAATTGAGCTTAAGTTGCGGCCAGTGCACTGTTCATGTACACTATTCACGTCCTGTTTCATCCCTTTTCCATTTCCAATCCATTCTTATGCCAACCAAATCCATCCCAAACCTCTCCCACACATATTTCTACACCAAACCTATTTAATACAAGTCCTAGGACCTAAAATTTCATATTTTCACTTATTAAAACCAAATTTCAACTATTATGTTCACTAACATTTTAAATCTCTACTTTTCCAATCTACCAAATTCAAACACACATCACTACACATATCCACATTTTTACCACAATTATTTACTATATATCTATATACATATATAAAAGAAAATGCGGGGTGTTACAATATGCAAATGTAATGTACAATTACAATTCATATTATCATGCTTTGCATATCATAAAGCATATAATAAATATGTACATTTTCACAAACATTCTCAAGCATGTTATATGTGATTACAACCCAATAACATACTTGAACTTAGCTAAGCATTTTATCAAAACACTTGGCCACATTAGTTTCATCATAACATTAATTATATCATGGAAGCATTTAACAACACTCCACCATATCACCCAACAAATGTTAGATTCATTAATTAGCTCAATTAACATGCTTGATTCATATATGCATTTTATCAAATACCTAGGAGGCATGAAATGTAAACACAATGCATACCCACAACAAAGTCACATAAGATTCATCATAATGTTAATTATATCATGGAAGCATATAACAACATTCTACCATATTATCCAACATATGTTAAATACATTGATTAGCTTAATTAGCATGTTTGATTTACTTAGGCATTTTATCAAACACATAGGGTGCATATGATGTAAACACAAAGTATACCCAATAATCCATTTCATCAAACCAAATTTAAGCAAGGTGAGGGTTCACAAAATGCTTCTATTTAACCTTAATCCACTAGTTACACTAGTCAAGAGTTAACACTTGTGATGCACACATCCATAGCTCTACCCATTTCATATGGCAACCCTAAGTTGAAAGTAAACCTAGATATGAGGGAACTATACCTCTTGTAGTGTGTGTACGAGGTAAAACGAATACTCACAATACTAAACGATGCTTTGTTCGACCTCTACACAAAATTTCAAATTTTGAAATATATTGTAATTGAGCGTAAATGGTACCCACGCGTAGCCTTCACCGTTGTGAGCAACTTTAGTTCTTGCTTCGAGGTGAGTCGTTGCTTGGATCTTGCTAGATCGTAGGCAGAAGAAGACTTGGAGAACTCTCCTTTCTCTCCCTCTCTCTTACTGCCAAAATTATGAAGAACAATTTGAGTGGAGATGTTGATTTTTCCACATTAAGTCTCCCTTATATACTTGGCCTGTGTTTCATCACACGTCTCATTTTAACGAGTCTAATTTTATCTCACAACAATTAAATCTTGCCCCGCGTTAAGTTTAGTATATTTTTACTCAATTAATTTTAAATTATTTCTCAGGTCCCGTGAATAAAATTTGATCACGATAATTTTAGTAGCGCAACACCCGATCGTTTCATAACGCATGAAAAATCCGGCTGTCTTGAAATTCAATGAAAATTGATTGGGTAACTAGATTTTGCAAGACAAATCCAATTTTGAGGTCCGTTTCGTCATCCGAGTTATATAAAAATTAACATTTTTGACCTGCACTTAACAACTTAATTATCGTTTTACCCCTCACTTAAGTGACACACAACTTTTGGGTTCAAAAGTGAAATTGCAACCACAAAGACAATATTATTCTTGATAAAAGGTGCTAGTCTTAATAAAAGGAGCCAATAAGTTTAAATTGTACTATTATTTTAGAAGATTTACTTTGTTATTTAAAAGGTATTGCTCTCTCTCCTCTCTCTTTCTCAAGTTTCTCTCTCCTGTTTATTTGTCTCATTCTATCTCTCTCCTCTCTTTTCCTCAAACTTATCTCTCATATTTATTTATCTTATTCAACCTCTCTATTCTCTCTTCTTTAAATTCTCCTCTCATTTTCTCTCTTCTTTCTCACCCATTGATGCCAACCACCACCCGTCGTCACCCACCATCACTCAAAACCTACCACCACCGCTACCGCTGCCCATCACCACCACCCACTGTCGACGCCACCCTTTGCTGCCCACCACTATCCACTACCACCACCACCCACCACCAACACCATTATCCTCGTCGACACCACTAACTACAACTACAACCACCATCACCGCCCATTACCACCACCACCACAAAATTTAAATAGAATGAAATTCCAAGTTTCACAAACAGTGAGCTTTAGTAGAATGAAACTCCTAGTTCACAAGCAATGAACTTTAAGAAAATGAAACTCTTAGTTCACTATCCAAAATTTTCAAACATAGTGAATTACAAAAAAATTGAAAAATTGAATTGAAAAATATATATAAAAAATAGTGAACTCAAAAAATATTAAAAAAAGAAAAAGATAAACGATGAACCCCAAATACAGTGAACTTTAATAGAATGAAGCACCTAGTTTGTTGTCCATAATTTTCACAAACAGTGAATTATAAAAATATTAAAAATTTGAATTGAAAAAAAATATATAAAAAAAATAAAATCAAAAAATATTGAAAAAAATATGAATAGTGCATTTCACAAACAATGAACTTTAATAGAATCGCAGTTCATTTTTTTTTTAAAAATAATAAACTTTAATAGAATGAAATTCTTAGTTAGTTCACTATCCAATTTTTTCACAAATAATGAACTACAAAAATATTAAAAATTTTAATAACTCAAAAAATATTGAAAAAAAACATAAATAGTAAACTCCAAAAACAGTGAACTTTAATAGTATGAAACTTCTAGTTCACTGTCTAAAATTTTCACAAACAGTGAATTACAAAAATATTAAAAGGGTAAAAAATACGAACATCCCTTGAGTTTTGACAATATTACACGGATATCCATTAACATTTTGCAAAAAACACAGAGACCTCATGAGGTTTGAATTTGCCCTTCTCCAAATTTAGTACCAAAAGAATTAAATCAAATTAAAAATTAAAAAAAATTTGATTTAGTACCCAAAAAATTGATATAATTTGCACCCAAAAAAAATTGATTAAATGAATTGCATAATAATAAAAATTAATTTTAAAATTTTGAATATTAATTTAAAAAAATTAAATTTCAATTTGATAATATTAAATATTATTTTATAAAATATAGTTCGTTTTGTGTTTAATATTATTTGTTATTGGTCAAATCAACACAAAATTGACCTTAGATTATATTTTTGACAATATTATCAATATTTTGGCACTAAATTTTTAATTTTTTTTTGAACTATCAATTTGTCAAAACTTTTGTCAAGTTTGAATTAAAGATTTTTAAATTTACCAAGTGGAGGTGAGTGATTCTCTTCAAAAAAAGTGGGGTGAACGATTGGTTTTATTTATATATGTGTGGTTGAATATAGTAAGAGGGAAGATGCTATGCTACAAAAAAAAA
>CAUOFW020009303.1:0-11902 GCA_963454935.2 Ilex paraguariensis
TAGGATGAAAAATGATGAAACAGTTAGTCTTTAGGAAAGAAGTTTAATCAGTGGAAGGCAATTGGCTTAGGGATATGCATAACAAGAAGAGAGATTTTTGCAATATAAAAGAAAAGATCAAATATGTTAAGTATTTGTTTTTTTTCTCCCTTCTTCTTGGCATCCCATAATGCATAGCGGGGGTCTGGAGAAGTAAGTGGTTAATATATTAAACCAATACCAAATTTTTATCCTTTGATACGTGGATCGGACAAAAGAGAATAGATTTATTATAGGAATTTTAAATTAGTTATGGGTTCCAATGATACGATTTAAATTTAAATTTATGCTAATATTCTTTGGAGTTTGATTTGGGTGTATTAGTCTGTATTTGGATTTGAAATTATGCAATTTTTTTTGGGGCCTGGGGGATGGAAGGGGGATTATGAAAATAGGTTAAGGGACATGTTGTGGCATACCATTCATTACTTCAAGTTTAGGCCTTGGTTTTGCTGAGGAAACCATGAGCCACCAGTTTTGTTCTCCTTGCTTACATGAGAGCAGTTGACTTTTATGTTACCTGTTTGGTTTTGGTTTTGATTTGTTTTTTAGTGTCTCTGCATGATTGTTTGGACGGGTTGATATTGAAATGAGAATGAATTTTGAAGATAGAATTGAATCGTGATTGTGAACTATAATGATCGTTATGTATGATTGTGAGCTGTGAATTTTTTGGATCTTTGGTTGGACCTGCCTGTACAACATGTGTCTGTGGCCTTTGTTATTATGAACTGTTATTTTGGTTTGGATTGTGCAGTGACTAAAATATAATGTTGTCTTTGAGTTAGTTAGATTAATTTATTCTTTGAAATTGGTTATGTAATGGTTTGTGCTGGACAATAATACGTACAATGAGATATATAAGTTCTGTACACAGGTTGAGATTTTTAGGCTCCTATCTGTAGAAGAAATTTTGCTGAAATATTTTGAAAAAATAACGAGATAGATTGATTTTAAATTCTTCAATTAAAGTAAATAAATGAAAATTTATTTTTAATGGATGGATTTTTTTAAGTTGCAAAGTGCCTTTAGGCACGGCTTATTATTAGTTTTATATATAAACGAGCTTAATTTTGCTAATTTGAGTAGAATCCTATCCGAGCCATCTTGTCTCACTTTGTTTTTTTTTTTTTTCCTTGCAAAGCAACGCAGTGCAAGCTATAAATAGTCAAATGGCTTAAAATGGGCAGTAACCAACAAAGTCTACAAGTCAAGCTTTTCTTTTTCAGCAATGGCTTCCATTCCTCAATACTTCTCCAATGAGTTCTATGCTTTCCCTAATCCAATGCCCGGCGGAAACAACAGGGGAGGTATTGCAATGTGGAGTGGAGAATGCTTACGCCCTTTTCCGATAATGGGATACTTAATGTGTGGTGCCACCAAAACCTCATGACATCGTTCCATCCATTTCAATGTCATCGTTCCCTGAGCGTCTCGGAATTTCTGATATGGTTGTACCGTCATTGACGGAGCGTAATGTCAATATGGGTTCATATGGCATCACGGGACCTCATGGTTTTGAGTGTAGATACCAACACGAGGTATGTGATCAACTGTTGTTTCTTTTTCAGTGAGGTTACATGTTCATGGCACTGTGTGTTTCCTTTCATCGTAGTCAAGACAAATACTAAGACATGCATGATACAGATTTACATTAGTGCAATGCTACATAGGCTTAAAATATTAATTTAATTTGTTGACTTAATGGACTGTAGAAAAAAAAAAAAAAATCTTTCAAATAACTGAATTGCATTCAAAGAGAAATGTAAAAGTCAAATTCAAATTGAAGTTTTTAAATTGTAATGAAATTTAACTGTTGAAGACCTAATTAATTTTGTTATCAAAACTGGACGAGTTTCAACGATTATGGTTCGATTATTCTTTTCAATTTGATGGTTGTCTTAATTGTGAAGAAATCTTGACTCCATCCCTGGAATGCAAATGGGCCTAGGGAGCATTAGCATTTTTAAATTCTTAGATTGAATAAATATGTCCGGCTATAAACTGTAAACCCCAACACTCTTTATCTTTATATAGCAAGTAATTATTTTGAAATGCTAATATAGGGGATGAGGTATGCATGAACCCTATAGATTTCAATAGTATGAATAAATACTAGGGACGCAAATTAATGGTGAAATTTAATTTTTGGAGGTGTTTAAGGTTGAAAAGGATAACTAAGTAAAAATATAATTTTTTTAGGTCAAAATAATATTATCATTGAATCTGGGAGATCCAAAAAACTTGGAATAGCCTTTTAGCACATATAGCGGTTCAGAGGAATAAAATAGTAATTTTCGTGTTTCGAGTGTAAATTTATTTTAGTTTTGAAAATTGTGGTGGGAATAATTATTCTTTGGAATGGTTATTTATGGTGGGATTGGCTTTACTCTTGCACTTAATTATTGTTAATGTATAAATTTGAGACTTTTGAAAATGTCATGTTTTCTTTCAAAATTTACGTATGCTATTTGTGAAATGAAACCGACCATTTTCTACGTTTTTCAAACCTTGTTAGAGTGTGAGGATTTTTCTACAGTGCTTAGTGCTCACCCCCTACTAATAATTTTTTTTTTTTTAGATTTCATGCTAGAGGAAGATCTCGGCGTTGATGAGGCGGAAAATTGGGAGGTTCCATCTGAGGGGAACCTAGATCCCGAGGTGCACATCTAGAGATATTGTTTATTTTTGTGCTAGACTAGGAAATTTATTTACAATCATGTATAGTCTAGTATTTTGTTTATTCTGCTTCTAAGTTTGAGTGTAATTCTTTTGGAATGTAAATGTCATAATTTGGCCTATTCTTTTGGGATGATATGGTGGATATTACATGTGATGAATGAAATTTTATTATTTGATGGGTAAATGGACCCCGGTGTGGTCAATATTTATTCATATATGGACCCGGTGCGGTCAATGTAGTATAATTGCACAGGTTTGTTTTTGGTAGAGTTTCCCGTACAAAGGAGATTCTGCCCGAATTTTGTTACATTAAGGACCCCCGATTTTGGGGTGTTACATAAACAAATCCTGTAGGATGAAAAATGATGAAACAGTTAGTCTTTATGAAAGAAGTTTATCAGTGGAAGGCAATTGGCTTAGGGATATGCATAACAGAAGAGAGATTTTTGCAATATAAAAGAAAAGATCAAATATGTTAAGTATTTGTTTTTTTTCTCCCTTCTTCTTGGCATCCCATAATGCATAGCGGGGGTCTGGAGAAGTAAGTGGTTAATATATTAAACCAATACCAAATTTTTATCCTTTGATACGTGGATCGACAAAAGAGAATAGATTTATTATAGGAATTTTAAATTAGTTATGGTTTCCAATGTACGACAAGCGCCACCATTGAAGGATCAGTGAAGAAAAAATCAGGTAACAGTAACACAAACACATCATAATTTGGTTTGTTATGCAGCTATGAGTTTTGACTTAGATCCATGCCAAGTACTCCATCTAAGTTTCAAAATAACGATCTCATACCTAAAAAGGAAGTTCAAGTCGAGCATGCATCAGTGATGGCATATGAAGCACATATACATAATACAGGCATGAGCAGATATGAACTGATCTTCATTCAATTTAACCTATTTATAGTGCAATAGATGATATAATATGTACTAAACAATCTAAATTAATAACAACATTAACTCCATAATTTAGGCTTGTCACTTGACAGGTCATCCAAAATACCAAATAAATACCAATCCATCTAAATTGGTCTCTTGCTTTGACTTCCTAAATATGCCCGATCTTAAAGAAGTTTGTAGCGACATGTTTTAAGAGTGGCTTGTGCAATAAAATATTGACTAGTTCATCCATTTAGAGGTAAAGATCATCGACGCCATACAACGCAAGCAAGTTCTGGTGTACTTGCCCTTGAATGCCCATTGCATTGTAACAATGGGGTCTAAAATTACCCCACGAATTGGGCACCCCATAAGGTATGCCGCAAAGATATATAAGAGAATATCAATAGGACACAGGTCAGAATAAGGGTTATATGCCCTTGAGCTGAGTTGCAAGTGTATAATCGATGCTTGACAAAATGGATGTTTCTAAATTTCTTCTGTAAACGAAAGAAACAGTGAGAAAGTGCAAACTGTCCAGATCTCCTGTTTGAAAACCCGAGAGTGGTCCCTAACTTGTGATCATAGAATATCAATTTGTAGACCTATTATTACAATATTATTCATGGGTATAGAAATTAAAGATCTAATTTTGCCAATTTATAATTCTATTGGTAAAGAAAGTTGCAGATATTTAAAGAAACAGTGCTCACCAATAAGATGGCATGCTTCATGCACAAGAATTTGATGTTTATATGGAGGCCAGTAACTTGAGATTTGAGCCAAACATGATCCACCAAGGAATATTGAGTCTATCATGGCTAATCCCAATGTGGCTGCTAGGTTTTGCCTGATATCTATTCCTTGATTAAGCAAAAATGTAAAACTCGGGAAAAATTTAAAAAAAAAAAAAATTTTGAAAAAAGAGCAAAATGGTAATTTGTCATTATAATGCGGGTTTAAAATCTATATTTTTCTAGAGCTCAGATGATCCAACAAAGCTCAACGTTGGATTTGTATCGCAAAATCGAGCTATCTTGTTAATTTTCGTCGAATTTTGACATAGTCAAATTTTACACGTTTTACGAGACAATTGAGTGACGAATAACCTTTCAAAGGTACCCAAAAACGAAATTTATAAAATTTTCATATAATTGAATAAAATTTTTAAAAAAAATAAATTGAACTTAATCGGAGGTATAATAAATCGTTTCGAGACGAAAAACGGATTCGGAAGTCGGAATTATGCGGTGCAATTTGGACCACACATTAAGGGAGTATAAATAGAGGCAAATAACTAAAAAATCAGATATTTTCTCACTCATTTTGAGTCTTGTTTGGTTGACCATAGAAAGGAAAGAAAAGAGAAGAAAAACTTCAAGTTCTTCAAGCTTTCTACCTCGGATCCACTTGGACCAAGAGCTGAAGTTCATCTCCTCGACGAGGGCTACGCATACGTACCAAAAAGAGTGGGTTTCACCATGAATCCAAGAGGAGACTTTGGAAAAAATCAAAGAACTTTGAGGTAGGGTTCTTCTTACCTTGGTTTTATTCCTCTTATTTGGGGCTGTTTTAGGGGCCGAAACTATGGACTGTTTTGGGGATGAAATGAAAGACCATTTTTGGGTTAAAATATGGATTGCTATGTGGTTGTATTTTGGACTGAATTTGGGACTGTTTTATAGCTGAAATATGGACTGTTATATGGCGTGATATCAAGTTACTCGGTATCCAAGGGTATTCCGCGGGTTGATGGGTAATCAACGGACCCCTGAATTTTGGAGTATCATAGATTGGTATCAGAGCATAAGTATACGATTTACCTAGGGCTTGATGGGCATGAGTTTAGACCATTGCATTCATTGTGCATTTCATGTTATGTGCTATGTGTTATGTGAATTGTATACATGGTAAAAGGCATATGGAAAAGAGAAACACTAGGATTAGAAAACATAACCTTGGGTTCGGAAAAAGAAATTAACGGTATAGTTCTATGTGTAAATGTCTACTAGTAGGTGGCACATGTACTACTAGTGAAACAAGGAGGAAAATCTTCAAGTTTAAATATTTGATCCCTAACTTGGGATATTAAGTAATTGATCTATTGCTATCTTATGTGTGTGTAGTGTGTAGATGGCAACTAAATAATCTATTGCTATCTTATGTGTGTGTAGATGGCAACTAGAGGAAGTGGATGTCGGGGTGGACGGAACAACCAACCACTACCACCGACCTTTGACCAACAAGCCTTCATGGAGGCTATTGGTGCGGCGGCGGCTACCATTGCACAAGCTAGTGCTACGGCCGCTACTATTACACAGACAGGTGCAAGTGGGAGTCAAGGAGGTTCAAGTCACCTCTAGAAATTCAAGGCACACAATCCTCCGATCTTTTTGGGAGGGGCGGATCCTATGGTGGCTGATCATTGGTTCCAACAAATGGACAAGATCTTGAGGGCTATGAAGATTACCACCGATGCCACGAAGATAACGCTAGGTACTTTTCAGCTAAAGGGAGAATCCCAGGTGTGGTGGGATTGGGTCAAGGACTCAAGGAATTTGGAGACCATGACTTGGGCAGAGTTCAAGGAGCTCTTTATGAGCAAATATTTCCCCGCACCTGCTAGACATGCAAAGGCCTGGGAGTTCCTAGACCTCAAACAATGAACGATGTCAGTGATGGAATACGTGGCTAAGTTCACGGAATTTGCACGTTTCGCTGATGATTATGTGGCCAAAGTGAGGAAGTTCGAAGATGGCTTGAAGTTGTCCATTCGAGGCAAGATTGTGGGTCTTCTTCTACAAGACTTGGACTTAATGGTCGCCACAGTAATGGCCATTGAAAGAGAGGTGGATGATGCACGGAACATCCGGGAGGCGGGTGTGAAAGATAAGAAGAAGGAAGGTCAATCCTCTTCTTCTAGTGTAGGGAAGAAAGCAGAAGACTTCTGCTCCGCAGGGGCATCAAGGGCAGGGTCGCGACTATCAAGGCCAAGGTCAATCTTCCCAAGGCGAGAGAAACTTTAGGACTACGTATCAGGCAGGTCAAAAGACTTGCTATCATTGTTATCAGCCGGGCAACGTGAGGAAAGATTGTCCCCAGCGACAGGGATCCCAGTCCCAGTCTTCAGTGGGGTACTCACAGATGCACTATATTCCTCCCTACCCTACCATGGGCCAGGGGAGCCATTATCAGTACCAGGGCACTGCACAAGGCCCCACTACTTCACGTGCGGGGACTCCGCAAGCAGGCCAAATGGGCTAGGGCATGGGTCAAGGCTGAGGACAGGGCTCACAAGCCAGTACTTCGGGGACCCAGGGGCGTGTCTACGCCATGATACCACAGGCTGAGCCGGCAGATTCGTCGGTGATACAGGGTATATTTCTACTCTCTCGCTTATGGGTTAGAGTATTGTTTGATTCTGGTGCATCACATTCTTTTATTGATGCATCTTGTGTGAAAGACTTGGGCTTAGAGGTTGAGACCTTGGAAGAGCCATTGCATGTAAGTTCTCCCCTAGGAGCTAGGGTGAGAGTTGATCAGATATGCCGGGATTGTGAGCTAGAGATTTCGGGGATTCTACTCACTGTAGACCTTAAAGTTATGGACATATCAGAGTTTGATGTTATCCTTGGTATGGACTGGTTGACGGCACACCGTGCTGTTATTGATTGTGATCGTAAAAGGGCCACTGTTTTTACTCTGGAGGGGGTTTGTTTCAAGTTCCAGGGGAAAAAGCATGATGTTTTACCCTAAGCAGTGTACGATTCTCGATGGCACGGGCAGTTGATGAGTTGGCTTACGAGCCTTACTTTGGAGGATGAGGTGAGACAGGAGTTGGGTCTACCTTGGGTGATTTGTGAATATGAGGATATTTTTTCAGATGAACTATCGGAATTACCTCCACATAGGGATGTAGACTTCACCATTGAGTTACATTCTTGTACATCGCCCATTTCTATGACTCCACATAGGATGGCGCCTGTTGAGTTGCAAGAACTCAAGGTCCAATTGCACGACTTGTTGGACAGGGGTTTTATTAGGCCGAGCACCTCACCTTGGGATGCTCCAGTATTGTTTGCCAAGAAGAAGGACAAGACCTTTCAATTGTGTATAGATTATCGGTAGTTAAATCGGGTTACTATCAAGAATAGGTACCCTTTGCCGAGGATTGATGACTTGTTTGATCAGCTGAGAGAGCGCGAGTCTACTCCAAGATAGATCTTCGCACCGATTACCATCAGTTAAGAGTTAGGGAGGAAGATATCCCTAAGACGGAGTTCAGAACGCGATATGGGCATTTTGAGTTCACAGTCATGCCGTTCAGATTTTGAGTTCACAGGCATTCCAGGAGTTGAAGAGGAGGCTGACATCAGCTCCTATTCTGATAGTTTCGGAAAGGGGACAGAGGTACACAGTGTATTGTGATGCCTCGAAGGACGGACTCGGTTGTGTGTTGATGCAGTCCAGGAGGGTGGTGGCTTATGGTTCTCAGTAGTTAAAGAATCACGAGCAGAATTACCCCACGCACGACATGGAGTTGGCGGCCATTGTCTTTGCTTTGAAGGCTTGGCGCCACTATTTATACGGTGAACAATTTGAGGTGTTTTCGGATCACAAAAGTCTGAAGTACATCTTTACACAGCGGGACCTCAATATGAGGCAACACAGGTGGATGGAGTTTTTGGAGGATTATGACTTCATTTTGCATTACCATCTTGGTAAGGCAAATGTGGTGGCTGATGCACTCAGCCGGAAGTCATGGGGAGTCGTGGCTAGTGTGACTTCCCGGGAGCGGCAGATGCTCGAGACTGTGGGACAGTTCGGGCTGCGTTACATGGGGCAGACTTAGGGTACTTTGGGGAGTTTAGTGGCTACACCTTCCCTACTGAGCAAAGTGATTGAGTCCCGGGGACAGGATGCAGAGTTATCATTCATCAGGGACCGAGCACGATTAGGTACAGGTGACGAAGGCTAGGCCATTCACTCGGATGGTAGTCTTCAGTTTAGGGGAAGGATTGTGGTTCCCCAATCTGCGGAACTCAGAGAGGAGATTCTTAGAGAGTTCCATTGTTCCTGTTTTGCGGTGCATCTAGGTGGCACGAAGATGTATCATGATCTTTGTCGCCAGTATTATTGGAGTGGGATGAAGAGAGACGTTGAGAATTGTGTTAGTCGATGTCTCACGTGTCAGCAGGTGAAAGCCGAACACCAGAGACCAGCAGGGTTACTCCAGCCTTTGGAGGTAGCTGAGTGGAAGTGGGAGCATGTCACGATGGATTTTGTGACTCACTTACCACGGACATCGCGGGGGTCATGATGCGATATGGGTGATAGTGGACCGGCTTACGAAGTCGGCACACTTTTTGGCAGTGCGAATGACCTTCACATTGGAGGAATTCTGCAGGTTATACATACGGGAGATTGTTCAGTTGCATGGGGTACCCGTATCTATAGTATCGGATCGGGATCCCAGGTTTACAGCTCATTTTTGGGAGAGTTTTTAGCAAGTCATAGGAACACGGTTGATGATGAGCACTGTTTTTCATCCCCAGACAGACGGTTAGTCAGAGAAGACCATCCACACTTTGGAGAACATGCTACGGGCATATGTCCTAGATCTCAAGGGTAGTTGGGAAGAGCACTTACCCTTAGTGGAGTTTGCCCACAACAACAGTTATCAGATGAACATACATATAGCACCATATGAGGCACTATATGGGAGGCCTTGTCGATATCTGGTTTGTTGGACAGAGGTGGGAGAGAGACTCTCTACGGGTTCGGATTTGGTTAGGGACACCTCTGAGAATGTGGACTTGATACGGAAGCGTCTCCTCACGGCTCAGAGCCGACAGAAGAGCTATGCCGACAAACGGTGGCGACCTCTAGAGTTTGAGGTGGGAGATCACGTCTTCTTGAAGGTGATGCCTAAGAGATGAATGGTCCGGTTTGGTAAGCAGGGAAAGCTATCGTCGAGGTATATTGGGCCCTTTGAGGTACTCGAGAGGGTGGGTGCAGTGGCTTACCGATTGGCGTTACCGCCAAACCTATCAGGTGTTCATGTTGTATTCCATGTCTCTATGCTCCGGAAATACACCCCGGACCCGACTCATGTGGTGGATTGGGGAGAGCTTGTTGTTGATGCTGATGGGACCTTCGAGGAAGGACCGGTGCGCATCATGAATAGTTGGAAACAGGTTTTACGAGGCAAGACCGTGCGGCTAGTGAAAGTGTTGTGGCAGCACCAGGGACTAGAGGAAGTGACATGGGAGCGCGAAGACACCATCCATACCAATTATCCCTTCTTATTTGATGACGGAAGTACATTCTTATAGTCACTTAGCATTATTTGACTACTGCATATGCATGTGATTGTATGTGCATGTGTATGTGAATTTTGAGAACAAAATTCTTTTAAGAAGGGAATAATGTAAAACTCGAAAAAAATTTAAATTTTTTTTTTGGGAAAAAGGGTAAAATGGTAATTTGTCACTATAATGCGGGTTTAAAATTTATATTTTTCTAGAGCTCAGATGATGCAATAGAGCTTACCGTTGGATTCGTTTCGCGAAATTGAGTTGCCCTGTCAATTTTCGTCGAATTCCGAGATAGTCAAATTTTGCACATTTTACAAGACAATTGGGTGACGAATGACCTTTCAAAGGTCCCCAAAAATGAAATTTATAAAATTTCCTTATAATTGAATAAAATTTTAAATAAAATTAATTTGAACTTAATCCGAAATATAATGAATCGTTTCGAGACGAAAAATGGATCCGGAAGTCAAAATTATGCGGTGCAATTTGGACCACATATTAAGGGGGTATAAATAGGGGCAAATATCTGAAAAATCAGATATTTTCTCACCCATTTTTGAGTCTTGTTTGGCCGGCCATAGAAAGGAAAGAAAAGAGAAGAAAAACTTCAAGTTCTTCAAGCTTTTTACCTCGGATCTTTGAAGTTCCGTCGCTCGGATCAACTCGGATCAAGAGCTAAAGTTCATCTCCTCGACGAGGGCTACGCGTACGTACCAAAAATAGTGGGTTTCACCAAAGATCCAAGATGAGACTTTGGAGAAAATCAAAACTTTGAAGTTGTTTTGGTATTATAGAAGTTCTCTACACTTCTATTGAGGTAGGGTTCTTCTTACCTTGGTTTTATTCGGCTCCTTTGGGGCTGTTTTAGGGTCGTTTTAGGGGTTGAAACTATGGACTGTTTTGGGGTTGAAATGATGGACCATTTTTGGGTTAAAATATGGACTGCTATGTGGTTGTATTTTGGACTGAAATTGGGACTGTTTTATGGCCTATTTTGTGGCTGAAATATGGATTGTTATATGACGTGATATCGAGTTACTCAATATCCAAGGGTATTCCGAGGGTTGATAGGTAATCAACGGACCCCTGAATTTTGGGGTGCCACAAAAAATGACACCCTAGCAAGTAAACCAACCAAAAACGACCGTAGAGCTTCCAGAAAGACCCCACTTCTATGGTGAAAGTTTAGAAACTGGGCCACAGAAAAGCAATGAAGAAGAAGAAGCAGAACTTAGACGTTTTAATCTCGGTGGAGTTGTGACAAAAAACTACAAAGTTATGAATAATAAACACAATATGGTAGGCATGTGAATCATTTCAACTGTAATTTATCAATTTTTTGAAGAAACTATAGATGGGTAGTGCACCTTCCAGACTAGTTGACGACTTCAAAACAGTTGGTGTAACATCTCTTGGTTCCTCCAGAACTGCAAAAAGTATATAATCATTATAAACAAGTGACAGACTGCTTACTGTATCAAAGAAGTTTTTATGCTTCAGTGAGGAGATATGATTAATAAAATTGGTCCCTCCATATAATGTTAAATTTCATGCTTCAATGTCATATAATGATGGGGTGATTAGAAAAATCATTTACTTGGATTAACAAGATTTGCATATCATCAAAATATATCTTTTGCTTGACATCTTGTAGAGAAACTAACTGACAAACAACTAGAAATTTGAATGTAACCGGTGAGAACTTATATAATAAAAATGATAGAGCACAAGAAGTCTGAAAAAATTTTACCGCTTGGGATTGGCTTTGGATAAAGGCTAAAGCAAAGAATATTTTCTCTTTCGAAAAGATTACTTGATGAAATGGTTCCATAGTCTTAAGAACAAGACTACGGTACCGGAACCTATAAATTTTACAATTTTTATGGGCCAAGTTATAACTTTTATCATAACTTGCTATCAATCCTAATTTATAATATAAAATAGGTTAGGTTTCAATAAGTCTATGTAAGTGTC
>CAUOFW020009304.1:0-11896 GCA_963454935.2 Ilex paraguariensis
TAATCAATATCTATTTTGCGATATCTTTACTAGCAAATAAATAATAGATGGTGCTAAATTTATTCTTGGGGTTGACTTATAAGTTATAGAAATATTAAAGTAAATATTGGGGTTAAATATAATTGTAAAAACTCAAGATGAAGGAACTAACAAGAGAATGAGAATTGCATGAAATGTGCTACGTGTAGGCTTGAATGTGTGCACATGGCATGTAAATAGAAGGAATGACTGCATGTGCCCTAATATGGTTAAGCCCACATGTCCTTTACCATGTAAGTGTACTATAGTACAATGCACATTCCCTAAGAGAAATAGGAGAGTGGGAATTTGTTCATGTGTTTGTAGGTATGGTGCTTGCAATGTGTAGATGAGCAGAAAAGAGGCAAAATGTAACAAAAAAAGAAAAGAAAATGGACAGGAAAGTGAAAGGCAATTTTTGAGTTTTGATGTGGAAATCAAATGGTGAAACAGTTCGATTGAGATGAAATTGAAAGACTCTTCATCTCTAGTAGTATGCATATCACTGGTTCAATTGAAGACCTGATAAGTGTGATTATTCATAAGAAGCTTGCATCTTGAATCTCTTTATGCTGATTATCATAAATGTGTAATCCTCTTAATTATGCTGTAATTGTCACAAAATAGAATGAACTCCTGTTGATTTGTTGGTTGTGTTCCCTGACAACTTGTCTTGGGTCAATTTGGTACTTGCACAACGTGAACCCATAAGTAAGTTGCCATTAGTCAACAGTCTAAATGCCAGTATTACCAATGCCAGAGTAATGTGATGAGGTGTGGTGAGGTTGAGTGTCACTTGTGTTGTTACTGAAATGCTGAGTATTATCTAGTTAGCTCTTGTGACACAATTGCTTCAATTAATTGTTCTTTGATTGAATTTTTGGATTCTTCAATAATCATCTTGAATCATTTTCACTCCTATCACATTATGGATTTGCTTACTGTGTCATCCAGTTCATTCCCATATTCACCCTCAGGTACAAATTAATTTCAAAACAAAAATTGAGAACGGCACCAAAATGTTAAAAATTAGAGATTTTGGGATCATTCATATTTTCGTGCAAATTTGTGACCTTGGAAATTGTGATTTGGTTAGTGGAAGGGTTAATTATATACAATCTTCAAAAAAATTAGAGCTTTGATATGTATAAATGGACTGAAATCTTCAGACTTATATCAAATAACGTTTCGGGTGTTAGACTGTCCAATTCAAAACCAATTGACACCGAGTCGAGAGGCTCTTTAAGCCTGCAAACAAACCTTGGTCGGTCCTAATCATTCGACACCCTCTCACGTGGAACAAACAAATAGACAAGCAAGTTGTTGTGGGTGTCTTGTATTTCACACATAGTAGGAAACTGGTTTGGACTATGTTCTTCTTAGGGATTTGAAAAAAGTGGATATCCTGAAATTCCACTTCAATTAAAAGACCAATTGAAAACCCTATTGTTTTAGGAAATAATTTTTTTTGGGTTTATCAATAGATTATAGACCACTCAATTTCTTTTAGGAATTTTGGTTTGTAGTTTTGGGCATCCATGTTAGGCTCTATTATCTAGGTTTAGAGAATTTTACATAATCTCTCTTTGTAGATAGTGAAACTTCGTCGCTGCGCTTTGCCTGTGGATGTAGGCTTTCAAACCAATCCATGTAAATTGGTTTTCTGTATTTTTCTATTTTGTTCAGTTTATTTGTTTGTGGCTTTTGTACATAACACACGCATTCAGAAAAATTCAAATTGTTAAGAGACTTGATTCACTAACCACCCAAGGCTCAGCGCTGATTACACATTAGAGCATCTAACTTAAAATCACTTGGCGATGAGTAGAGAGACCCCTTAAGCATATAAACCAACCTTGGAGGGCCCTAATCATTCAATATGGGATACAAGCACTCTCTACATTTGGAAACTGGGGTGTTACATATTTATGGGGAAGAAAAACAAGATTTTTCCTCCACTAATGAGTAGGAACTAACTGACCTCATAAAATCAATCTTTATGGGATAATGATAGTGTTATGTCTTTTATAGAAGAATTAGGAATTTAGACATTATCAACCACAGATGAATTTACAACAACAGACGAATTTACACACTAGCTCTGTTTCTTAATTATAGCCTCGTAGTCCACTATATAGGCAAGGCACAGCCTTGTGAAAATTAAAAGATCTCCAGTGGAAGTTTTACACTTGGAGTTCATTCAGGTGTGAACGTTCTTATGGATCGCTAAGAACTTCCAAAAGAAATACAAGGAAAAATGCTTGAATCCCCGTTGGAGAGAGATTGTTCATTGAAGAATAAGAAACTAAGTCATGGGACGCCCATCTGAAAGACTTTTATTTCAAGTATCTCAATTAACAAGGTCTTGGCCTTGTCTATGTAAGCAACAGCCTTCCAGTGTGTCAGCAAGGCTATTACTCAAACCATGATAAACAATAAGAAAAAAATCTGCCACTTCAAGCTTATGGGAATATCAAGGGATACAGACCTGAAATAAAGCAGTTGGCCCAAAGTGGTTGCAGTGCAAATCCAAAAGCAAACCACCATAAGTTTGACCCACCGAAGTAAATAGCTGTTGAAGTTTCTCCATTGTTCCATTGCCTGGGAGATAGCAAACACAAGGATAACTAATACTAGCTAGATGAATTGCAAATACAATACTAATGAAGTACCAGAAAAGCACTTGTTAAATCGAACACATAGAGAAATGAAGAAAATAAACACTGATTAAGAAACATGCAACTAAATAGCTAGATGTGTTTTGTTCTCCAGAACTAACGTATCATAATTGAAACAAAGGGCATCCAAACTATTCGTCATTACCTAACAAATTGTGGGAAATATTTAATGCAGCAACTGTCTTGTGCGCATTCAGGGCATTCAGTAATGGTGTTGCCGATAAGTCTTGCAAATCACAATCAGACACAATGACTTCATCCTCTGAAAGCTGGAAAAAATAAAGGGACAAGTAATAAAAACAGGCAAGCCTCAAAATACATATTTTAGTCATTTATGATACTATGATGGTATACAATCCACTAATCCAGTAGCCTTTCCCCAACAGTTCCACGAAAGAAATTCCAAAGGTAAATACTTTTCCTCAACATAAAGCTGCACCAAACCTCTACTGTTACCTCTAAGTTATATAACTTCTTTATCAATTTGAAATTGGGTGGCTCCTCTAGATCCTTGCAACAGTCGATGTACAGTTTCATCAAACGCTTTTGTACCCATCCTGGAAGCAGATGAAGTTATTTTCATCATACTACTTGAAAACACGATAGATTCAAGTAAAATAGAGCACAAGTATTACACTGAATGAATTGAGCCTGAAACTCATACGTCCAACTATGCATGTGACTGTTAAATTACAAGAACCTCAGCTTCATTATTGTGGCTATTTACACCATTTTTTATAAAATTTTGGAGGTCGTATGTTCCCATATGAGCAACACTTATCTACTGGAGACCTGTTGGAGTATAGATAGTAGTCTAGGTTTATTAGATTCTCTTTTTTACCCTTACTCTGTATTATTCTTTGCTATATATACGGGACTCTACTTTGAGTTTGAGTATCCCTTTCACATATTCCAAGTTGGTATCAGAGCCAAAACCCTAGCCTCCATCTCTAAGCCTAACCCTAACCCTAACCTTAACCCTAGCCTTCATCACCTTCCCAGCAGCCACCGTTCCACTCCAGCGCCACACCCAAACAATCTGCAACAGCCTGCCCAACCTCCAGCGCCACACCCAGGCCACCAGAACCAGCGACTGCCTACTGCCCACCGACCGACATACTCCAGCCAAACCAGCGAACCAAAAAAAAGCACCTCCAAAACCAGCGACTGCCTCCATAGAACCCAGCGACTGCCGACTGCCCACCGACCGACATACTCCAGCCAAACCAGCCGCTACTCACCCAACTCCGATAGCCGGTTCCTTGTAACAGTTCTCCAATAAACTGCCCAGCCACCATTACATACTCCACCGATTCACCGAATCAGTCCACCGACTGAAGCGAAACAACTCGCTACTCCCCCTGACCGGTGAACCCACCGACTGTCCTACATCACACTCCACCGACTGGTGAACCCACCGACTGTCCTACATCACACTCCACCGACCGGTGAACCCGACTGGTGTGAACCCACCGACAACAAACATACATCACCCACCGACTGTCCTACATCACACTCCACCGACTGGTGAACCCGACTGGTGTGAACCCACCGACAACAAACATACATCAAACCAACCAATAAATCCAACACAGCCCAGCCCAGCCGACATATTAAATCCATAACCCACCGACATATTAAAACCAACCCAAAACAATTCTCAACCCAACACAGCCCAGACATATTAAATCCATACCCAACATACACCCCACCGACATATTAAATCCATACCCAGCCCACTGCCAACCAATAAACCCAACTCGCTGTTATATCTAGGATTTTTTATAAGGGGTTGTTGATTTGCTCTTGATGCAGTAGATCACTTATTTATATATTTTGGATTTCTGGGCACCGTGACTTAATTATTTGGGAGCTTTTTGGACCTTCCTTATTTGTCGCTACTGTTCGACTGAAGGAATATTGTTCTCCCTTATTTTATTCCTCTATTTATCTTAGAGTTATTTTTCTGTCACGGGTGCCCTAGTATTGTTGTTGATATGGCTACTACTGAGGGACTTGAGAACCCTACTGTTGACACCTCTACCGTTGAGACATCTATGGGTACTTCCACTTTTATGTTTGACCAGTATACAGTGCCTACTAGCACAATTGCATTACCAGCATTACCGGGCATGATCTCTCAAAAAGTTACGGCACAATTGTTGAATGGTCGTAACTTCGCTGAGTGGTCACGCTCATTCCAGCTTTTCTTAGGCCGTGTAGGGAAGCTTGGTTGGCTGACGGGATCTCACCCAAAGCCAGCTGATGCCGATCCTGGATATTCTGCATGGTTCTCTGAAAACTGTGCCATTCTTGGATGGTTATTTGGTTCAATGGAGCCCTCTGTTTGCAGGATCCACCAGTTTCATAGCTCTGTTCCGAAGCTATGGAGCGCATTATCAGAGATGTATTCTCAGTCAGGACGGGGAGTTCGTGTTTATGAGCTTTCTCAGGAGCTCTCATATGCTCGGCAGGGAGATATGACCGTTCAGGATTATTATGGCTATTTGACCCAGCGCTGGCTTGAGTATGAGTCTCTACGTCCTCTTGCTGCTATTCCGAAGATAGAGCCCGAGGGAGCAGCATTCTTGCATACTCGAGAGCAGGAGGATAGGATTCACAAGTTCCTTATGGGGCTTCGTGATGAGTTTGAGGGACCTCGTTCTCAGATCTTGTCGATGTTGACACTTCCTTCTCTTTATGAGGTGTATGGGATGATTGAGCAGCATGAGCGTCGAGTCCGTATTGCATCACTTCCAGTTGCAGCTTTGACTCCTTCGATTGACCAGATGGCCCTTGCAGCTGCTGTAGGGTCCCGTTCAGGATCCTTAGTCAGGGATGGGCAACGCTCAGACCAGCGCCGTCAGGGCGCCCCAGATCAGCGCAGACGGGGGGATTCCCGTCAATGTGATTATTGTGGCCGACCAGGACATCTCAGGGCTACTTGCTGGAAGCTCCATCCAGAGCTTAAGCCACCTTCTCGCAGCCGTACTGTTGCTATTGCTGAGGTACCACCGCCCACTACCGCCACTCCTGCTACTGCTCCTCCTTGGCAAAGTGATATGGAAGCTATCACTTCCCGATTAGATATACTTATGTCTGCTCTGACTTCTCAGAGTCTGACTACTGCTGCTGTCACCACTACAGGTATATCTCGTGCCTTTCACGCTTGTGCCAGTTCATCTCCCCTTTGGATGTTGGACTCGGGTGCGAATGGTCACATGACAGGTGAGGCCCATCACTTCACCACTTTTGACGAGCCATTACATACACAGGTTCAGTTAGCAGATGGAACACATGCCCCTATTGTTAGTAGGGGTACAGTCCGTCTCCCAGATGGCCTTACATTACATTCGGTTTTTCATGCGCCAAAGTTGGCCATGAATCTATTATCTGTACATCAGTTAGCCAGAGATTTTCACTGTGCGGTTGTATTCTTATCTGATTCGTGTTATTTGCAGGACCTGAGTACCAGGAGGATTATTATCAGGGGACATGAGAAAGATGGACTGTATTATCTTGGCAATCCATCTCCAGTTTCACCAATTCCTTCACCTGCACCTGCTTTGTCTTTTTCTGTTCCTAGCTTGCATGCTAGTATTTTACCTAGTAGTTGTCGTTATGATTTTTCGTCACAAACTGTTCAATTGTGGCATGACCGTTTTGGACATACAAATTTTAAATATTTATGTATGTTGTTTCCTGCTTTGAGTAATGCTTGTGTTGGTGGTAAACTTGATTGCGTTATCTGTTCCCTATCAAAACATGTTAGGGCCAATTATATTCCTCGCATGCACCAGTCACCCAAGCCATTTGACCTAATACACTCTGATATTTGGGGACCCTCTCCCGTTACTGCTCTGTCAGGTGCCAGATATTATGTGACATTTATAGATGATCATACCCGTTGTACTTGGGTCTACCTTTTGCATAGGAAGTCTGATGTGCTCCCTATAATCACTCAGTTTTTACAGATGATTAAGACACAATTCGATGTCATTGTTCGTGCTCTTCGTTCGGATAATGCCAAAGAATATGTGTCTGATGCTTTAGTGTCTCACCTTTCTTCTCAGGGTATCCTTCAGCAACTCACTTGTCCATATACTCCTGAGCAAAATGGTGTTGCTGAGAGGAAAAATAGGAGTTTGATAGGGATGGTACGTTGTCTGCTTAGAGGCATGAGGGTACCAAAATCTTATTGGCATTTTGCTGTTTTGACTTCTACCTTTCTGTGCAATCGTACGCCGAGTCGTGTTCTTCAGCATAAGGCTCCCTTACAGGTCTTATTTCCTGAGCGGACACTTTTTTCGGTTCCCCCTCGTGTTTTTGGATGCACATGTTTTGTTCAGGATCGGTCTCCTACTCGTCATAAACTTGATGATAAAGCGATTCGTTGTATCTTTGTGGGCTATTGTCATCAATCTAAGGGGTATCGATGTTATGATCCTATTAGGCGTCGTATGTATCACAGTCTAGATGTTACCTTTCTTGAGCATATTCCTTATTTTCCTTTCAGTCCTTTGTCTGCCCCTCCAGTTGATGATACTCCCTTTGATTTCCCATTACCACAAGAGTCAGAGTCATTGATCACTATCCCTACAGGGTCATCCGTTTTTCCTCCCAAGGAGTCACTCATCCCTGTCAGTACAGAGTTACCAGTCTCTCTTCCTTTGCAGGTGTATGCTCGTTGTCCTCGCTCTCATCACCCTGCTGATATCCCCTCTACCTCAGGCGATGCAGGTAATACTTCTCAGTTTGTTGAGCATATTGATGCACCTGTTGTTAGTACTGATGAGATTACAGGTGCTGAGCCAGTTACTTTACCTGATAAGATATTATCAGTAGAGGATGGTGATTTAGGGCGTCGTTATCCAAGGCGTGATCGCCGTCCAGTTGATCGATATGGTTGGACCGCCAAGATTTTATATCCGATCTCTGCTTATGTTTCTTATGGTAATCTGTCTCCCACATTTCGAGCTTATACTATGGCCTTATCAGATACGCTGGTTCCTCGCTCTATTTCGGAAGCTATGCGGGAGCCCCAGTGGGTTCTTGCCATGCAGACAGAGATGGACGCTCTTCAGCGTAATCATACATGGGATCTTGTCTCCTTACCTTCAGGGGTGAAGCCTGTTGGCTGTCGCTGGGTTTACACCCTGAAGTTTCTGGCAGATGGTACTATTGATCGTTACAAGGCTAGACTTGTGGCGAAGGGCTTTACTCAGGTACCAGGTCGTGACTTTGGTGCTACATTTGCCCCCGTGGCAAAATTGACTATTGTTCGGTTAATTATTTCTCTAGCTGCGGAGTACTCTTGGCCTCTTCATCAATTAGATGTGAAGAATGCGTTTCTTCACGGTGATCTGGACGAGATTATTTATATGGATGCACCACCGGGCTTTCGTGGTGAGGGGGAGTATGCTGGAAAGGTATGTCGACTGCGTAAGTCTCTTTATGGACTGAAACAGTCGCCACGAGCCTGGTTCTCTCGTTTCAGTGATGTAGTCCTACGATTGGGGTTCACCAGGTGTCATTCTGATCATACCTGCTTTATTCGACGGAATACTTCTGGACAGTGTGTCATCCTTCTGGTATATGTTGATGATATTATTATTACTGGTGATGATGTTTCTGGGACTGCGCAGGTCAAGATAGACCTTGGGAAGGCCTTCGATGTGAAGGATCTTGGATTTCTGCGATACTTTCTTGGGATTGAGGTTGCCCGTAGAAGCAGAGGTATTGTTCTTTCTCAGAGAAAGTATGTTTTGGATCTTCTTTCAGACACTGGGATGTTGGGGTGCAAACCGGCATCATCACCTATGATTCCAAACCTGAAGCTTACTGCTGAAGGTGAGGAGTTGAAAGATCCGACAGTTTATCAAAGATTGGTAGGTAGACTTATCTACTTAGCCAATACTAAGCCGGACATTTCATTCGCAGTCAGCCGAGTTAGTCAGTTCATGCATAGGCCATGTCAGCCTCATCTTGATGCAGTTTATCATATTCTTCGGTACCTCAAGTCTTGTCCTGGACTTGGATTGTTTTATGCATCAGGATCTCAGACCGGTTCTCTAGCCTGTTATTCAGATTCAGATTATGGGGGAGCATGTGATGGTCGATCTACTACGGGTTTCTGTGCTTTTCGAGGGACTCATCTTATCTCTTGGAAGAGCAAGAAGCAGGCAGTTGTCTCCCGCTCGTCCGCAGAGGCAGAGTATCGGGCATTGGCACTTGGCACATGTGAGATTATCTGGCTACGATCGATTCTTGACGAGTTGGGTTTTTCAGTGACCTCTCCATCCACATTATATTGTGATAATCAATCTGCTATTCAGCTCGCTTCTGACTCTGTACTACATGAGAGAACGAAGCATATAGAGATCGATGTTCACTTTCTTCGGGAGAAGGTCAGCAGTGGTCTTGTTACTCCATCGTTTGTGGGGACCAGTGATCAAGTTGCGGATGTTTTTACCAAACCTGTCACTCTGCCTATTCTTCGGGACTCCGTTGTCAAGCTTGGCTTAGTTGACATTTTTGCGCCTAGCTTGAGGGGGAGTGTTGGAGTATAGATAGTAGTCTAGGTTTATTAGATTCTCTTTTTTACCCTTACTCTGTATTATTCTTGGCTATATATACGGGACTCTACTTTGAGTTTGAGTATCCCTTTCACATATTCCAAGTAGACCAAAAAAAAACAATTCTTCAACTCAACATACGAAAACCACCGGCAGTCACTCACTTCAAGACTTCAGAGTTAAGTTTAGACATATTCTCAAGAGCATCTAAAGAAATCTATGTTCTCAAGAGCATCTAAAGAAATCTATATTCTCAGGAGCATCTAAAGAAATCTCATAATGCTTTCACTACCCCGAAGCATACAGTCATTATTTAAAATATATTCAAACTGTAATCTAATTTTTTATTTCTTTTGAAGAGGACTTCAGAACTGACTTTCCTTTGTTCGGCACACTTCCTACCTACTTTATTTCTCATCAAATGTAGCAAGATCAAATTTAACTAAGTAAATCACAGCCAAATAATTTTTTAAACTGTCATATTCTCTATCTTTAGTTATCTCCGCTGGCCCTTGACATCTGTTCAGTCTGGTTTCCAGGACTCGGATGTTAAAATTTCCTTCTCTCCAGCATTTAAATTTATGTTTTTTAAGTTACTATCCTGAACTTTTATCATCTGAAGGGATTTAATTACTGCAGTAGGAAACTCAAGTCCAAATCATCATTCTTTCTCTTTCTTCATTGGACCCCTGATTCCAAATGCCTATCCAACACCAAGAAGCAATAGCCACCATGAAGAGGAGTGCTCACTAAGAGCAAAAGGCCAAAATCTCTCCACCTTTTGCAAAAGTAACAAACAGCAGGTAAATTTTATTAAAACATCCAACCCAAAATCAATTGATAATGGATGAAGTACCCCTCAAATATATAAACCAACTTTGGTGGTCCTAATTATTTAATGTAGAATACAAGCTCTCTTCACAAATTGCACTATAAATGACAGGGTTGGTAAAAAAATGGCAGCAAGATAAGAAAGTTGAAGTAATTAGTCCGTTATCTGTAAAAACGCAGGCAATCGTGTCATCAAGTCAGTGATGCTTGGAAAAGAACCTAATGCTAGAGAGATGCCTCAACTCAACTCAACAAAGCCTTAATCTCCACTATTTTGGGTCAACTACATAAATCATGTTTCTCCCTTGCATTCTATTAAAGATCATATGTTACATTACTTGAAATAACTGTGAGTGGAAAAGTGATATAAACTAAGTGTAGAGTCCCGTATATATAGTCAACCAATAAAGTCACAATAAGGATAAAAAAGTAAAAACAAGGCAAAAAAAACAAAACCCTAATAACCTAGGTTATAACTGCAACACTCCCCCTAACGCTAGACGCAAAAATATCAACTAAGTCAAGTTTGACAATCAAGTCCTGAAAAATGGATAGAATGACAAGTTTGATAAAAATATCCACAACCTGATCATTGATTCCCACAAACAATGGAGTGACAATACCACAGCTAACCTTCTCCCGAATAAAGTGAACATTGATCTCTATATGTTTTGTCCTCTCGTGTAGTACAGAGTCAAAAGCGAGCTGAATAGCAGGTCGATTATAACAATATAATGTGGATGGAGAAGTCACTGAAAATCTCAACTCGCCAAGAATCGATCACAGCCAAATAATCTCACACGTGTCAAGTGTCAAGTGTCAGTGCTCGATACTCTGTCTCTGCTAATGAGCGAAAGACAACTGCATACTTCTTGCTCTTCCAAGAGATAAGATGAGTCCCTCAAAAAGTACAGAAGCTCGTAGTAGATCGACTATCACATGCTCCCCCATAATCTGAATTTGAATAATAGGTCAAAGAACCAGTCTGAGATCCTGATGCATAGAACAACTCAAGTTCAAGATAAGAATTGAGGTACCAAAGAATATGATAAACTGCATCAAGATGAGACTGACACGGCCTGTGCATGAACTGACTAACTCGGCTGACAGTAAATGAAATATCTGATCTAATGTTGGCTAAGTAGATAAGTCTACCTATCAACCTCTGATCGACAGTTCTCTCAACTCCACACCTTCAACAGTAACCTTTAGGTTTGAAATCGTAGGTGATGAGGTCGGTTTGCACTCCAACATCCCAGTGTCTGAGAGAAGATCTAGAACATATTTTCTCTGAGAAAGAACAATACCTCTACTACTACGGACAACCTTAATCCCAAGAAAATATTGCAGAAATCCAAGGTCCTTCACATTGAAGGCCTTCCCAAGGTCTACCTTGACCTGTGCAATCCCAGAAACATCATCCCCAGTAATAATAATATCATTAACATATACCAAAAGAATTACACATTATCCAAAAGTATTATGTCGAATAAAATAGGTATGATTAGAATGACATCTGGTGAACCCTAAACATACAACTACACCACTAAAGCAAGAGAACTAGGCTCGTGGTGACTATTTCAATTCATAAAGAGACTTACGCAGTCGATATACCTTTCTAGTATACTTCCCCTCACCACGAAAATCCAGTGGTGCATCCATATAAATAATCTCATCCAAATTACCTTGAAAAAACACATTCTTCACATCTAACTAATGAAGAAGCCAAGAAATACTTCGCAACCAAAGAAATAATCAAACCGAACAGTAGTCAATTTTGTCACGAGAGCAAAA
>CAUOFW020009305.1:0-11887 GCA_963454935.2 Ilex paraguariensis
CAATGAGAGCACACAAACCTACCCATGAGATGTTTGAACTTTTATCAAAATTTACAAAATTCTAAATTGAGAGGATCCAAAATACCTAGCAGGATATCCCTTGTTCCTTTATTGACGGTCAAACAATAGAAACCGTTTTTTTTTTTTCACTGCTCGTCTTTTCCTTCTGAAATGGGATGACCCACTAACTCTATCAATCCTGGTGACAAAGGTGGAATGCTTTGTTCATCCCTGAAAAAATTGCCAGGATCAACCATGGTCTTCACATCCACCAATCTGTCGAAGTTGTTGTGAAAATATTTATTACCCCAAATGCTTGCTTGCTCATAGCTTGTATTACCTTCGTTATTGACTCCTATATCAAGATCTCTGTAGTTCATATATGCTCGTCTCGGATTTTTGGAAACATAGGGAGTCATATATTCGTAAAGCATTCGAACCCAACTGATATGTCTTTCTGAAACTGTTGTTCCTTGTTCTGCCCAACCCACTTGGTATTCAATTTTGTATATATTCCCAGCTCTATGGGGGACAGGTGTTGCAGAGTCTGAAACCTCACTCATTTTTCCGCCATAAGGAGTCAGCACCCACACTGGAACACCAACTTCTTCTTCAGAAAACCTTTCCCATATTCCTTCGATTGCACTTTCAGAAATAGGTTCTGTCACATAATCAGACTTTATTTTATAATTACTTTTATATGGATAAGTCCTGTTCAACAGATCCTCAAGAGATTCTAGTTCAACACCATAGAAAAATAGAACAGATTCAATCCAACTCACTTCAGTGCAGTCTTCTCTTACCAAACCCAATTCTGGAAACTCTTCTTGCATCAAGAGAAGTAAACTATCAACACCACCAAGAAAAGAAGAAAGGAATAAAACTTGTATTGTTTTGTTTCCATCTTCGATAGAATTCACATTCGTTGCAACAACTCTGATGAAAAGGTTTTCATCAATCTTGTCTGCAATGTATTGCCATCGGTGAATAAGCTGAGTTGCATTTTGTTCCAAGGTTTTGCTTACAGTGAAAATAGTCATAGTTTCTGGAACAGTAACCAAATTTAATTTCCATCCCACAATAACACCAAAACTAGCACCTCCACCTCCTCTAATAGCCCAGAAGAGGTCTTCCCCCATTGATTCTCTATCAAGAACTCTACCGTTGACATCAACTAATCGAGCGTCAGTTATATAATCAACAGCAAGACCAAATTTGCGTAGCAAAAAACCATACCCTCCCCCACTGATATGTCCGCCAGCACCCACGGAAGGGCAAATTCCTGCCGGGAAGGCAAGTGTGCTACTTTTGTTCACAATATTATAATAAAGTTCACCTAAAGTAGCACCGGCTTGAATCCATGCAGTATTGTCTGTAGTATTGACTGTGATTGACCGCATGTTTATCATATCAAGGATGACAAATGGTAATGGAGAAACATAAGAAAGACCCTCGTAGTCATGTCCTCCGCTTCGAGTTCTTATCTGTATGTCATATTCTCGAGAACAATTTATAACTGTTTGAATATGAGATTCATCCAAGGGTGTGATTATGGCTAAAGGTCGTGGGGTGCTTGACGAAGTGAATCGTAGGTTTTGTATAGAGAAATTCAAGATGGATGAATATGAAGAGTTGTTTGGAGTGTAGACAACCTCGGAGATTGAGGTGGAGTTTTCAGATTGTTGTGAAAGACAGAGAAGAAAATCTTCATCTGTTTGAGCTGAAGCTGCCCATAAAACTGAGAAGAGCAAAATAAAATAAAATGAAAGGAAAGAAAGGCTTGGGATTGTCATCATCTTCATTTCTTGTTTCTGGTTTTGTGGGTAAAAAACCTTAGGAACTGCTAGCTATTTAAAGTACTCCGAAGGCATCTTGTTCTCTTGTTTTTTCAAGGTTACCTGCTTTAGTTGGTGGATTTAATCAATAATAATAACACAGACAATTTCTATGATGTTGAATTGAATTTTCAACCAATTTAGAAACACCACTTCGACAGAATCACCAACTAGATGGTATTTTCACACATGCATTGAGCTTTCATATCTTCTGGATGGGACGCTTTTTTTCTACCATTATACCTACTGCATTTATATGTGATAATGCTGTTTTGTTACATGAAATGGATTCCGATTGGTTTGACTTCGAGGCTACCTCTGCACCAATCCATGTGGACTATACTTATTTGGAGATTTTAATTTGGTACTTAGGCAACTATAGTTATTGGATTGAAAGCAGCCTTCCATCTCTTATGCTTTGTTTGGTACAATCAAAAATAGAAGGATAAAAAATTAGAATGACGAAAATTTAAAAGGATAGATAAAACATCATGTTTAGTAAGAAAGAAAAACAAGAAGGATGAAAAAGTGAATATATTAGTTTTTCTTCAAACTTACTAAAATCAATCCCGAAAAATTGAATAGAAAATTAATTATATGTATTGAACTATATGCTATTTATTTATTTATATATTCTTCAATATATGCACATATGATATTTATCTATTACATATTATGTATACATTAATATTAGATATATATATATATATTCCATTCTTTCACTTTTTTATCCTATCAAACACAAAAAAATCAATTATTTTTACTTTTCATATCTCTTAACAAACGCAAAGGAGGGAAATAATGATTTCCCCTTTGATGAATGAAAATTATATCACTTCCACTTTACATCCTTCATTTTTCATACACCTAACACACCATAGTTTCTTCGCTATTGATAGAATTTTTATTATTAACACAAGAAAATTTTAGGTAAACTTCGTCCACACTCTTTATAGTCAGTGAAGTGACCCATTTCAATGGGGCATGAACTCTAACTACACATCATTTGTTGCATTAGGCACGAGATGATAAAGAGAGAGCTTTGTCTGTCTATGCACAGTGGATTGATGGTGCTCTTGCCATTATTTTGTTTTTCTCTATTTTCCTACCCATATATTCAATGACACTCCAACATCATCTGAGATTTCACTGATATCCCTCATCAGAAGTTGTCCGCTAACACTATTAATGGAGGAGGTCATTTTACAAAAATACCCTTAAACATGCGTGGAGCTAGCTTAGCCCTCCTACTTATTTTTTTATTTTCAAAAATTACCTACATAAAAATTCACAAATTTTTTTATTATATTTGAATTTGCCCACCCTATATTATTTTTCTGTCATATTAATTGGTATACATATCTAAATGTCTATAAACTTTCGGACATGTTTCAAACACGTAGTGGACATATTCAAATAAATTTTGGACATATCTAGGTTATTTTATAATTTTTAGCAAAATTACGAAGTTATTTTAATATTTAATAAAAGTTACGATCATGCTGAAATAAATTATAAGGTTATTTTATAGGTCTATAATGAAATTAAGAGTCATAACTTAAAATTATAAAATTATTTGGATTTAAAAAAATCAAATATAATTATAATTAGTTGACAAAATTATTCTAATTAGACTAAAATGAGCGATCGAGAGAGAAGGGAGAAAAAGTGATGAGGTTGTGATTCTCGATTATTTTGTAGCCCTTTAACAACAATTATATTTTCTAGGGAGATGCGATTAACCTTTATTTGAAGTCTAGATAATCGATAACAATACTACAATATTATGTTACTCTCTTTGCATTTTTTGACCAATTTAAAAATTATATTAATGAAGTCTACTATAGCATTAAGTTTTCAAGCCAAGAAAGGAAAATTGGTTTTGCTCAAAGAAATGGTTAAGACTACAAAATACGTAAAATATCTATTAGCATATTTACTTGTGACTTTGTCATTAATTTTATCAGTTGCATTTGTCACCATATAGAGAGCATTTTGGGATATAATAAATGTGAAAACTCGGTTGTATAACCTAATTTGTGATCAACAGGTAATTAATAATATAAATTAATATAAAATAAGGATATTTTTAATGATATTGATAATTAAATTAACATACAACACTTTTGAAAAATGTCAAAAAGTCGAGCTACGGAGACCTTTGTTGCTTCTTCTACAACTAGTCACAAAGTTAAGACTGGTGGATGGAGTAGTTATAAGTTTCGTGAAGTAAATGTTATATTCAGCATTTTGAAAGAATATTAAGTCATTATTTTCACTTTTTAGATTGTCAGGCACTACTGTTAACGGAAGGGGTTGTATGTAATTCAACCGTAGAATCTCGAAGGGGGTGCAGTGAAATTTCAAAAGATGCAGGGTATCCTGTACATCAATTCACAATCTAGTTTCCTTAATGTACAAGGCATCCTAACTATTACTTTAATCTAAAGCGTAAGACTTATATAAGCTTTAAGTAAACAATTCATTCGACCCATTCCTACCTCTCTAGTGGTAATCTATAACCTACAGCTCCCATGTAAGACCTAATTCCTAAGCTCTGATACCAAAATTTGTAACGCCCCTAAAAGCCACATTGGATGACATTACTATCTAAAATCATTCATATTATGAGAGAAAGTAATAAAATTCATTATTAAAGAAAATTTTATTCATCAAATATAACATTTATAATATCATCCCAAAAGAATATGCCAAACATGGCCCTTTATCCAAAAGAATATGATAAACTATGACAATTACATCTAATAGAATCAAATTTGAACTTTGCAGCAGAATAACAAAAGGTTAAACTTTACATAGTCTCCAAAGGAATTTCCTAGTCTATCATGTAGGAGAGTATAACCTTAAGTATCCACCTCGGGATCCATGTGCCCATCTAGTGGAACTTCCCAATGTACTGCCTCATTGACTCTGAACTCCTCCTCTTGTACAAAATCTGAAATATATGTTGTTTATATGGGGTGAGCACTAAGCTCTGTAGTAACATCCTTCCAAACTCGAACAAGATTTAGAAAAAAAAATATAAAATAGTTCGGCCTCATCTTTCAAAATAACATATATAACTGGAAATAAAACAGTGATAATTTATTTGATCTCAAGTTAACTCAATAGCAATAATTTAAATGAAAGAAATAAGCATGTCGGAGTGACAGAAATCAAATAATCATTCAATAATATCATCTCATATTCTCATGTATGTTAGTTGCTTCCTATGAATCTACACCATGATTTTACCTCATTCACCCACCATAATCACACAATCCCAAATATTTTAGAAAGGGCGTATATCGTCTCTCACGGCATTGACGAATTCTTCTCAAGAAAGGTATACCATCCCTCAGCCTCGAACTTACGTGAAAAATAGTGGTTACTCTAAAAAACAACAAACCATTATAAGTGTTAGAAAATCATCTCACTCCCACTGGGATAGACTAACCTCTAACACTCTACGACAGTGCTCGAATGCAATTCAAGTCCATCACAACAACCATACAAGAGATGTAATAACAAACATTTTCTCAAATCACAAGAAAATTCAAAATTCTCAAATTTCACAATTTGTATTATAAGAGAACAATTTAAAAAAATAAGCAAGAGATCATCAACAATCTATTTTTATTGTCCATTACAAAGCACTAAAGTTTAAAATCAAGAACAAGGAAAAAGTCTAGAGAAAAATTTATTTCTCTTGGGAACTAGGGTTTTATGACTTTCATGGTTATCTAACCCTAACTTTGTTTAAAACATGGTAATCTTTACAAAAATAACAAAAAAGGATGATTCAAAGCACATATATATAAATGAGAGTGAAAACATATATATACATATAAGCCCAAGCCTCAATGGTCAAGAATGGGAGGAACCCCTACCTTGAATCCGAATTTTCAAGCTAACCCAAGCTCTAGCGACTCTCTTGCTCCCTTTTCTTGTTTCCTTCTTATCTTCTCCTAGAGGTTTGAGTGAGAGTGAAGTGAAAGAATGGAAGAAAATGGGTGGAGAAGGGTGTTCTTGAAAAGCTTTAAATTTTGATCTTCTTTGAATTGTAAATTCCTTTTGATCTTGTGTTTTTCTCTTCCTTTCTTCCTCTATAAGGTTTTCTAGGGTTAGAGGTGTTGTAATGGGGCTAAAAAAGGCATCCTTAAATATTTATAGTGGAAGGGGGGCCGGCTGTTCGTGATCTGAAGAAATCAGATTTTTTTAATGGGAGTACGAGTATGCATATCGATACGCTTGTCCAATTTTTGCCTTTTTCACCCGTTTTTAATTTCCAATCCATTTTTAACCCTTTCAAAGCCAACCCAAACTTCCATAACATACATTTGTACATCAAACATAGTTGGTATAAGTTCTATTGCAAACGATTTCTTATATTTATAAGCTAAAACTAAGTTTTACTACTATTTACTTGAGTTTTACCATATTAACGTTTTAAAAAAAAAATAATTACTTGCTATGCCTATATATATATATATATAGGTATATATATAAAGATAAAAGTGTGGGATTTACATTTACCATTATGACTGATGGTTTATATGGGCTAAGTTAAGCATTTTAAAATTTTAATGATATTATAGCACTGTTAAAATTGTGATATGACAATAGACTGATAAAGTAATGACATGACTTGACAATGATCACACTAATAAAATTATGAGCTTACTTAACAATGATTATGACTTATCAACGTGTGTAAATGATTCATTGTACACAATTCATCTCAAATCATGAATTATAGTTTGCCAACGTTATTTGAAAGTCTAGTCCTCATTGGGCATCAAAGGATGAGTTTTGGTATCCCTTGAATCCTTGTTTATGTTATTTAAGTAGTACCATAAGCAAAATGAGAGTCGCATTGTCATATCATTTGACCAAAAAGAAAAATCTAAAGTACAGATTTGCGCACTTGCAATATACAAAGGCCTTGACAAATTGCCATTGATATGCTAGTTGACAATCTTGAGGAGATTGTTTAATTTTTGAGCTAAGAACAATCTCACGTCAATCCGTTTAAATTGATACAACCTCCGTTCCATCGCACAAGACCGTGCTGAAGAAGGGTTGATAGAAGAAACACATTTAAGTTTTCTCTTGAGTGGGGAAGCTGAATGTATTTCTGATCTCGAGATATCTAATGAAGATGTAGACCTTGAACCACGAACAAGTATTATACTATCGTGTTGTAACATCTAGATATATATATAAGTGTGGGGTTTACATTTACAGTTATGACTGATGGTTTATATGGGCAAAGTTAAGCATTTTAAAATTTTAATGATATTATAGCACTGTTAAAATTGTGATATGACAATAGACTGATAAAGTAATGACATGACTTGACAATGATCACACTAATAAAATTATGAGCTTACTTAACAATGATTATGACTTATCAACGTGTGTAAATGACTCATTGTACACAATTCATCTCAAATCATGAATTATAGTTTGCCAACATTATTTGAAAGTCTAGTCATCATTGGGCATCAAAGGATGAGTTTTGGTATCCCTTGAATCCTTGTTTATGTTATTTAAGTAGTACCATAAGCAAAATGAGAGTCGTATTGTCATATCATTTGACCAAAAAGAAAAATCTAAAGTACAGATTTGCGCTGCAATATACAAAGGCCTTGACAAATTGTCATTGATATGCTAGTTGACAATCTTGAGGAGATTGTTTAATTTTTGAGCTAAGAACAATCTCACGTCAATCCGTTTAAATTGATACAACCTCCGTTCCATCGCACAAGACCGTGCTGAAGAAGGGTTGATAGAAGAAACACATTTAAGTTTTCTCTTGAGAGGGGAAGCTGAATGTATTTCTGATCTCGAGATATCTAATGAAGATGTAGACCTTGAACCACGAACAAGTATTATACTATCGTGTTGTAACATCTAGACAATATTGTCCTTGTTTTGTTTACATTATTCTATTAAATGTGTTGTTGGAAAGTTAACACTAATTGTTTTTTTTAAATAAATTATGTTAAAGTTGGTTTTAATGTGTTGTTTCTATGTGACAACATGATTAAATACTGCAATTGAAATTCATAAAATGATTATATGAAATCATTTAAAAATTGAACATCTATATAATACGACTACCAAAATACAACAAAAAAATTAAGTGTCACATGGAGGTGGTCACCTACGTCGCTTCATCTATCACCAATACTCATACTCAATCTCATGTGATCCTTTTTGTGTTGCCTATGATACACGACATCATTGCCATAATGTGGATGATGTCCACGACCCCTGCCCCGGCCCGATGTTTGCCTTGAACTATCGGTCCAGCTCTCGCATGACCTCTGCCTTGAAGTGTATCCTTTTGTGTCATCCCCTCCTCATGTAACATAGGATTTGGTAAAGGATGTTCAGTGGAAGGTGTAGTGTGTGATATGTGCGATGATCTCATTGCTACATGAGGTAGCATTGGGATACTTTGGGTAACATCTTAAAGTAAGCTTGAATATGAGAATTACACTTGAATCAAAAGAGTTACCCTAGAAAAATTGAACCCAATTTAACCCTTTTCACACTTCAATTTCCATAAGTACTCTGCTTATGTATGTGAACAAAACACTAATAACACATTGTGTAAAACATGAATATGTGAACACAAACAATGTTTAAAATAAGCTATGTGAACAAAAAAATTGACCAAAACAATGCATTTAATGTTGAAGAGTATCTTTTCTGGCAATAGTTAGATTGAATCTACCAAGAGCAAACATGAAGAAAAAATATATTGAGGAGGATTTCACTTCAAACGATATGGACCATTTATATTTTTCAGGCTTAATTATTAACAAAACCCCTGTACTTTAGGCCAATTCCACACCACGCCAACTTTTATTTGTAATTCTCTTTCTTAATTTCAGTTTCAAAAAAAAATTTTCCACCTAAATTCATAGCAAGAGCCATTATATTCTAGTGGATGGTGAGGAAATTCTTGAGCAACACACTGTGGGTAACTACACCAAAAAGAATTGTGCAAAACTTTAGAACTAGGAAGAAGACAAATCCAAAAATTATGCATTTATGCCATAGAAATAGTGGAATAATAAGGATTTTGGAACACTTTGAGCCTAGGTGAACCAGAACTCACCAAATCTTTTTGACAATTTTGCTACCTACACTAGTAGATCTAATAAAATGCCTAGCTCCAACATAGAATCCCACAAAGAACTATTATTATATAGTCCTCTATGAAGTTTATATGAAATGAAATCAACTGAATAATAATAAGGAAAAAGAAAAAAAAACCTGGGGTATGATTCGCATGCCAATCAAGATAGTTCAAAACAATTTTGTTTAAAACATTGATCTTATTCAGTATTTTAACAACAATAAAATATAACTACTACATGCTTAAGACATCCTCATCTTTATAAGCTAATATACTACAATCAAACAACAACATTAAGATCATAGAGCTTAACGAAAACCATTGCCGGAAAAGATAACCGTTGCCAAATATTAGCATTGATCACAAACAATCCCGTTTTGTCAAATTTTAACAAATAGAGTTAATTAATCTCACCGATTAATCTTTCTTACTATATTCCAATACATGTTAATCTGTTTTTGGAAGTAGACAGATGGGGGCAGACGAATGGGGAAGGTTTGGGTGGATTGTGGAAAGGGGAGGGCAAGGTTTTTTACCATTTTTTAAAAGAGGGTACAAAAAAGCGTAAGGCTAGAAATGCTCGTAGGAAACTGTTTAAAATAGCAAGTTAAAGACGTCCCTTGAAATGACGTTTATGAGTTAAAATATTCAGATTTTATTCAAGTTTTTCAAGGTTCAAAACGTCATTTAAAATGATGTTTTCAATTGTGAATGCGTCAATTCAAATGACGTTATGAAAAAAAGGCTGATTTTAAGAAATAAGTTGAAAAAATGAATGATTTTGAAAAATAAATTTTTGAGGCAAATGGGTATGGTAAAAAGCTCTATGGGTGAGCTGCCTACTCGGTTTAGACAAGTCTAGGTATGAATTTTTTTTTTGACTGCACCAAAAAATAATTATGATAATAGATTTTAATTTTTTTTAGTTATTACTAATAAATAGAGTAAGATATAATCATATAATCAAATAAAATAAAATAATCTCACATGCATCCTAATTTTATTGATAGAAAAAGAGGAAATATGATATTGTTAACACCAAAATATGCAAAATCTAAAAAGGACATGTGACACAATCCAATGGATGAGATTGAGTCAGGAAAGGTCCTAGGTGATTAGCCAGTTATGAGAAGAGATCTCCAAAGACCCCGAAAAGTAGTGAGCTGTGCTAAAACGTGACATCGTGGAGTTATTAGTTACAGATGGTTGGAGGTACATTCATAGCCGTTATAGAGAGAGGCCCTAAGTATAGACTAATTGGTTGAAAAAGATGGCTCCAACAGTTAGAAATCACAACCTATAAATTCAGAGAGATAAGCCAGAGGGAAATGATCTAATATCAATGCTCCTATAAACAACCAACTAGACTTGTTTCCGCCCTATTTAATGTCATGTTCTTTCTCTCTAATTCACTTTCACTTCAACGTCATTCCAGTGGTTAGGTTTAGTCTCTTTCATGCACAGTACTCAATAAAATTGTTCTATTTGTTTATTCTCATTACGGTTTTCTCTCGACTCCATTTCAATTCATTCTTTTTCAATTTTTTGTTTCTCCAAAAGAATAATTTAAGTACTTGAACTCTAAGGCACAAAAAAGAATCTAGAAGCAGTCTTACAACTTGTTATAGTCACTTGAACATTTACCATCAAGAATCTCATGCCGTTTCGTGTAGATAAAATCGTATTGTTTGAAATCGTTAAGTTCATTTGGAACTTTGACACACCCACATTAAAAAATATGCCAAACGGATACTAAAAAAATTTAGGTCCCATAATTGGCCCCAAGATCTAAGGACACTCGAGTCTTCCTAGTTCAACAAATCTTGCAAAGGCTAATTAGATTTTTTCAAAGGCTAGCATTGTTTATTGATAATCACATAACAACTACTTCTGCGAAAACAAGTTTTTCAATACACTACTTACATTATTAAAATCTTATTTATGACTGACTATGACACTTTATGTTGAGGATCACTTCAAGTAGAGGCCAACAACACCGTTGCCAAAAAAAAGAGACACCGTAGCCTAACCTTTCATATTAAATATTATGTTATGGTGGATAAACTTGTTGGCGGGTAAGACGGAGAGTTGAGACACCCACCTCAACTGTGACACTTTTTTTTCCCCTGACATTGGCTCCTCAACTATTATGTTTTTGAGATTACACCTTTAACTTTGTGATAAGTTTTGTATTATGCTAAAAATTAACTATAACGTCATATTTGTTGCGTAAAAATACACAAAAATAATATCAAATTACAATAACTTAATTTGTTTGACTTGATAAAAAATAGTGGTGTTGAATTTATTCGGCATACTTCTCACATGCATTATTCTCTGATTCTCGATAAATTTGGTAAAGATGAGATGAAAGCTGGATTGACGTATTTTTCAATCCTCGATTTGGTGGTGGTTTTTATGAATTTGATGAATGCAAGAGTTGTATCAGCATATTTCTCGTTCTTCGAATTGATGAAGTCTTTGATAAATCTTCCCAGTGTTCCTCTTTTTGAATAGTTTGAAGATGATTTGAAGAAAGACACTGACATTGGTAGTGTGTTCTTTTCCTCAGAGATGGACTTGTATAAGGTTTTGACTGAAGGTGGACTCGGGCAGAGTTTTGTCGATCTTTCCTCCTCTTTGGTTTTTTCTCCTTGACTCCCTTTTGGCCTCTCCCAAACCTCTTTTTTTTAGTGCAAGGAATAATTATCTATATAAAGGTATTTTACCCCAATTTATATAATAAGATAGATAGGTGTTTGAACTTATGGGGGTATATTTTTCCCTCTAGATTTTACACACCTATCACACACTTTCTTTCCCAAATTTCACAAATTCAATACAAATATTCTACAATACATAACTACACATACTCTAATACACACTCACTACACACACA
>CAUOFW020009306.1:0-11881 GCA_963454935.2 Ilex paraguariensis
GACGTTTTGGAGGAGGCTCATCTACTTTCTAGAAAAAACTGAAGATTCTATTGAAAAACTCTACTATCTTTTACTCAGCTTTTTAATTACGCACTTGAACTTTAATTTATGTTTTGCACTTGTTTGCGTTAGACTTATTTGTCTCGAATTTATGTGTGTTTTTTAAACTTGATTGTTATGAACTAATGTGTGTTTAAGTTTGTTTGTGTTAAAGTTAGAACCTATATTGTTAAAGTTAGGAATACTAGTTCATATGATTCACAGTAAAATTAGGTTAATAATCTTATGTTTTGTGAAAACATTCTTAATCTGATCACGTGGGATTTTCATAATTTAGTTGTGTACTATCTTAATATTTTTGTTTAAACTTAGTCTTAAAAGCACAATTAGATTTATTTATTGTTAAAAATCTTGTAAAATATTATACTCTTTCCATATATAGTAGAGATGTAATGTGACGCCCCTAAAATTGGGGGTCCCGTTGACCAGCCGTCAACCTGCAAAAATACTCGTGATTGTTGCATATCCCGACATCACGTCTATCACATCATGTAATCAGGATTACAACTCACACAAGGATCCGTGTTTCCTTTTATCATTTACTCCTATTGAGATTCAATATACCCCAATGTTTCTCATTTAAGGTACATTTGTGTCATTAGAGCCAAAGAACACATAGCCCAAGAGTATGGCAATGCATTCTTAAAATTTCAGATTTTTGTAAAACCTTCCAGAAGGTTTTGTTATGGACTTTCCGAAAGTTTACTCAGTGGAAAATTTCTACTGAAAGGTTTTATGGATCTTCTAGTAGGTTTTACCTACTAGACTAATTTCTACAAGAAGGTTTTACTTACCTTCTGGAAAGTTTGCCCACTGGATGAAAATTTGCATGAACCTTCTAGAAGGTTTTCCGGACCTTTCGGTAGGTTTTATCCATTGGACAAAAAATTTACACTAATCTTTTGGAAGGTTGATGTGACCTTCAAGAAGGTTTTGCCCAGAATTTCATGCTTCATCAGATTTTCATTTCCAATTCATCCAAACCTTGCCAAACTCATTCCAAACATGGATAATGACATTTTCTACATTATACATGATGCATACATGTTCTATTACATGCATTTACATAATTTTTACATCTTAAAACATGTTCCAACAAAGATTATACAAAATATGTCACAAAAGCCACAAGTCGACTTTTCTTCATCATTGAGGCCCCGAATGCGAATCCTCTCCTAGTACGAACCCCGCACCTGAAATATTTTCCGTATAGGGTGAGCCAACGCCCAATAGAATATTTCCTACAGAGGCTACTCCCCAACCTAAGTACCCATGAAATGTTTATATACAACATTTACAATCATATAATCATTGCAATCAAGAATATACATGATTCATGTTGGAATCTACCATGTCATGCCATGAATGAAATGAGATTCACTCAAGCACATCAACCCGAGCCCTCACCACACTATACAATGCAAGTGTAAAACATTTATCCTTGATAAAATACATCCAAAGATCATTTTGAAACAAAACTTTTGTGTTCATAAAAACTAATTCATTTCTGGGTGTTTCCCATCAAATGAATTATTTATATAACCAAAAATCATGTGTCATTATTTGGGTAGCGAACTCTTGGTGTTGTACCACTGGCTCCAATACACTATTTTGGACTTGCACCATCGGAAGTGTATAAACCAGTAGCCGGGTCTTGCACCCGAGGGGGATCTATCCCTTCTTGTTATACCCGACACAAGTTTTTCCAAGAATGCAACCGTGTGACTCAGTAGGATATTCAACCCCACTTTTTCGAGCCCACTCATCAAATACCAAGTGTGATGATTAATCCAAGCATGCACTCACACAATGTATGCCAAATGAGCCATTGAACCAAATATCCACATACAACATGGCAATTATATCAATTGCATATAATTACCAAAAATCAACATGTTTCTAAAATATTAATAACATATAGCATCAATCAACAATTCACAAGCTTGTTATACATAATCCATGCTATAACAACTTAATTTCCACTTAAGCATTCTTTGCAAAATACCATCAAGACACAATATTTCCCACATCATTCACAAGGCATAATATTAAACATATAGCATGCCCCTAAATCACTTTTCCATGGAATTACCCCCCCCCCCCCCCCGCATCTCCCCCCCCCCCCCCCCCCTATTCCCCCCCCCCCCCCCCCCCCCCCCCCCCCCCCCCCCCCCCCACCCCCCCCCCCCCCCCCCCCCCCATTATATTCCCCCCCCCCCCCCCCCCCCCCCCCCCCCCCCCCCCCCCCCCCCCCCCCCCCCCCCCCCCCCCCCCCCCCCCCCCCCCCCCCCCCCCCCCCCCCCCCCCCCCCCCCCCCCCCCCCCCCCCCCCCCCCCCCCCCCCCCCCCCCCCCCCCCCCCCCCCCCCCCCCCCCCCCCCCCCCCCCCCCCCCCCCCCCCCCCCCCCCCCCCCCCCCCCCCCCCCCCCCCCCCCCCCCCCCCCCCCCCCCCCCCCCCCCCCCCCCCCCCCCCCCCCCCCCCCCCCCCCCCCCCCCCCCCCCCCCCCCCCCCCCCCCCCCCCCCCCCCCCCCCCCCCCCCCCCCCCCCCCCCCCCCCCCCCCCCCCCCCCCCCCCCCCCCCCCCCCCCCCCCCCCCCCCCCCCCCCCCCCCCCCCCCCCCCCCCCCCCCCCCCCCCCCCCCCCCCCCCCCCCCCCCCCCCCCCCCCCCCCCCCCCCCCCCCCCCCCCCCCCCCCCCCCCCCCCCACCCCCCCCCCCCCCCCCCCCCCCCCCCCCCCCCCCCCCCCCCCCCCCCCCCCCCCCCCCCCCCCCCCCCCCCCCCCCCCCCCCCCCCCCCCCCCCCCCCCCCCCCCCCCCCCCCCCCCCCCCCCCCCCCCCCCCCCCCCCCCCCCCCCCCCCCCCCCCCCCCCCCCCCCCCCCCCCCCCCCCCCCCCCCCCCCCCCCCCCCCCCCCCCCCCCCCCCCCCCCCCCCCCCCCCCCCCCCCCCCCCCCCCCCCCCCCCCCCCCCCCCCCCCCCCCCCCCCCCCCCCCCCCCCCCCCCCCCCCCCCCCCCCCCCCCCCCCCCCCCCCCCCCCCCCCCCCCCCCCCCCCCCCCCCCCCCCCCCCCCCCCCCCCCCCCCCCCCCCCCCCCCCCCCCCCCCCCCCCCCCCCCCCCCCCCCCCCCCCCCCCCCCCCCCCCCCCCCCCCCCCCCCCCCCCCCCCCCCCCCCCCCCCCCCCCCCCCCCCCCCCCCCCCCCCCCCCCCCCCCCCCCCCCCCCCCCCCCCCCCCCCCCCCCCCCCCCCCCCCCCCCCCCCCCCCCCCCCCCCCCCCCCCCCCCCCCCCCCCCCCCCCCCCCCCCCCCCCCCCCCCCCCCCCCCCCCCCCCCCCCCCCCCCCCCCCCCCCCCCCCCCCCCCCCCCCCCCCCCCCCCCCCCCCCCCCCCCCCCCCCCCCCCCCCCCCCCCCCCCCCCCCCCCCCCCCCCCCCCCCCCCCCCCCCCCCCCCCCCCCCCCCCCCCCCCCCCCCCCCCCCCCCCCCCCCCCCCCCCCCCCCCCCCCCCCCCCCCCCCCCCCCCCCCCCCCCCCCCCCCCCCCCCCCCCCCCCCCCCCCCCCCCCCCCCCCCCCCCCCCCCCCCCCCCCCCCCCCCCCCCCCCCCCCCCCCCCCCCCCCCCCCCCCCCCCCCCCCCCCCCCCCCCCCCCCCCCCCCCCCCCCCCCCCCCCCCCCCCCCCCCCCCCCCCCCCCCCCCCCCCCCCCCCCCCCCCCCCCCCCCCCCCCCCCCCCCCCCCCCCCCCCCCCCCCCCCCCCCCCCCCCCCCCCCCCCCCCCCCCCCCCCCCCCCCCCCCCCCCCCCCCCCCCCCCCCCCCCCCCCCCCCCCCCCCCCCCCCCCCCCCCCCCCCCCCCCCCCCCCCCCCCCCCCCCCCCCCCCCCCCCCCCCCCCCCCCCCCCCCCCCCCCCCCCCCCCCCCCCCCCCCCCCCCCCCCCCCCCCCCCCCCCCCCCCCCCCCCCCCCCCCCCCCCCCCCCCCCCCCCCCCCCCCCCCCCCCCCCCCCCCCCCCCCCCCCCCCCCCCCCCCCCCCCCCCCCCCCCCCCCCCCCCCCCCCCCCCCCCCCCCCCCCCCCCCCCCCCCCCCCCCCCCCCCCCCCCCCCCCCCCCCCCCCCCCCCCCCCCCCCCCCCCCCCCCCCCCCCCCCCCCCCCCCCCCCCCCCCCCCCCCCCCCCCCCCCCCCCCCCCCCCCCCCCCCCCCCCCCCCCCCCCCCCCCCCCCCCCCCCCCCCCCCCCCCCCCCCCCCCCCCCCCCCCCCCCCCCCCCCCCCCCCCCCCCCCCCCCCCCCCCCCCCCCCCCCCCCCCCCCCCCCCCCCCCCCCCCCCCCCCCCCCCCCCCCCCCCCCCCCCCCCCCCCCCCCCCCCCCCCCCCCCCCCCCCCCCCCCCCCCCCCCCCCCCCCCCCCCCCCCCCCCCCCCCCCCCCCCCCCCCCCCCCCCCCCCCCCCCCCCCCCCCCCCCCCCCCCCCCCCCCCCCCCCCCCCCCCCCCCCCCCCCCCCCCCCCCCCCCCCCCCCCCCCCCCCCCCCCCCCCCCCCCCCCCCCCCCCCCCCCCCCCCCCCCCCCCCCCCCCCCCCCCCCCCCCCCCCCCCCCCCCCCCCCCCCCCCCCCCCCCCCCCCCCCCCCCCCCCCCCCCCCCCCCCCCCCCCCCCCCCCCCCCCCCCCCCCCCCCCCCCCCCCCCCCCCCCCCCCCCCCCCCCCCCCCCCCCCCCCCCCCCCCCCCCCCCCCCCCCCCCCCCCCCCCCCCCCCCCCCCCCCCCCCCCCCCCCCCCCCCCCCCCCCCCCCCCCCCCCCCCCCCCCCCCCCCCCCCCCCCCCCCCCCCCCCCCCCCCCCCCCCCCCCCCCCCCCCCCCCCCCCCCCCCCCCCCCCCCCCCCCCCCCCCCCCCCCCCCCCCCCCCCCCCCCCCCCCCCCCCCCCCCCCCCCCCCCCCCCCCCCCCCCCCCCCCCCCCCCCCCCCCCCCCCCCCCCCCCCCCCCCCCCCCCCCCCCCCCCCCCCCCCCCCCCCCCCCCCCCCCCCCCCCCCCCCCCCCCCCCCCCCCCCCCCCCCCCCCCCCCCCCCCCCCCCCCCCCCCCCCCCCCCCCCCCCCCCCCCCCCCCCCCCCCCCCCCCCCCCCCCCCCCCCCCCCCCCCCCCCCCCCCCCCCCCCCCCCCCCCCCCCCCCCCCCCCCCCCCCCCCCCCCCCCCCCCCCCCCCCCCCCCCCCCCCCCCCCCCCCCCCCCCCCCCCCCCCCCCCCCCCCCCCCCCCCCCCCCCCCCCCCCCCCCCCCCCCCCCCCCCCCCCCCCCCCCCCCCCCCCCCCCCCCCCCCCCCCCCCCCCCCCCCCCCCCCCCCCCCCCCCCCCCCCCCCCCCCCCCCCCCCCCCCCCCCCCCCCCCCCCCCCCCCCCCCCCCCCCCCCCCCCCCCCCCCCCCCCCCCCCCCCCCCCCCCCCCCCCCCCCCCCCCCCCCCCCCCCCCCCCCCCCCCCCCCCCCCCCCCCCCCCCCCCCCCCCCCCCCCCCCCCCCCCCCCCCCCCCCCCCCCCCCCCCCCCCCCCCCCCCCCCCCCCCCCCCCCCCCCCCCCCCCCCCCCCCCCCCCCCCCCCCCCCCCCCCCCCCCCCCCCCCCCCCCCCCCCCCCCCCCCCCCCCCCCCCCCCCCCCCCCCCCCCCCCCCCCCCCCCCCCCCCCCCCCCCCCCCCCCCCCCCCCCCCCCCCCCCCCCCCCCCCCCCCCCCCCCCCCCCCCCCCCCCCCCCCCCCCCCCCCCCCCCCCCCCCCCCCCCCCCCCCCCCCCCCCCCCCCCCCCCCCCCCCCCCCCCCCCCCCCCCCCCCCCCCCCCCCCCCCCCCCCCCCCCCCCCCCCCCCCCCCCCCCCCCCCCCCCCCCCCCCCACCCCCCCCCCCCCCCCCCCCCCCCCCCCCCCCCCCCCCCCCCCCCCCCCCCCCCCCCCCCCCCCCCCCCCCCCCCCCCCCCCCCCCCCCCCCCCCCCCCCCCCCCCCCCCCCCCCCCCCCCCCCCCCCCCCCCCCCCCCCCCCCCCCCCCCCCCCCCCCCCCCCCCCCCCCCCCCCCCCCCCCCCCCCCCCCCCCCCCCCCCCCCCCCCCCCCCCCCCCCCCCCCCCCCCCCCCCCCCCCCCCCCCCCCCCCCCCCCCCCCCCCCCCCCCCCCCCCCCCCCCCCCCCACCCCCCCCCCCCCCCCCCCCCCCCCCCCCCCCCCCCCCCCCCCCCCCCCCCCCCCCCCCCCCCCCCCCCCCCCCCCCCCCCCCCCCCCCCCCCCCCCCCCCCCCCCCCCCCCCCCCCCCCCCCCCCCCCCCCCCCCCCCCCCCCCCCCCCCCCCCCCCCCCCCCCCCCCCCCCCCCCCCCCCCCCCCCCCCCCCCCCCCCCCCCCCCCCCCCCCCCCCCCCCCCCCCCCCCCCCCCCCCCCCCCCCCCCCCCCCCCCCCCCCCCCCCCCCCTTGTTATTGACTGCTTTTCAAGGTGGGGGTAGTATTCTTCATTCCTGTTAAAAGGAGACCTCTCTTGCACGTCCTACCGTGGTTATTGACATGCTTTTCAAGGTGGGGTAGTTTTCTTGCGGTAGTAATTGCAAACAACACATCCAGGTTTTTCTTTCTTTTTTTCTGAGAAGCACAAATTACATAATTTCTTCCAATGGAGACCAAAGGAAACTCAAGTTAGTTTATAGATACCGAAACACATTTCTATAATCATATTTATCGGCTGGCAGTTAAAAAGCTAGCACACCTTGAAGAAAGTCACAAGGCCTTGGGAAGCCCCGGGGCTTTCACTATTCACACCGATGATTAAACGTAGAGGTTTATGATAGACATATATACTAACTTTAAACAAAATGAGTAACATCAACATTAAGGTGCAAAGGACACCCCTTTCTACATAACAACACCATCAAAGCTTGAGCAACCACTTGGTTGAGACTCTCTTTTAATTCTTTGACAATAAACTTGAGTCTTGCATTCTGGAAAGCGCCTTTTCGAGCTGACTCCACTTTTGCTCCAGGGTGCCACTATAGCCAATGGACATCCTCACCAATCCAGGTGAAATGCCCGCCAACTCCTTCTCTTCCGTGTTCAATTCACTGCTTGTGCTACTACCAGAGCAAGACATGAGGGTCTCATAGTACCCCAAACTAACAGCCATGAACCCGAACTGGGTGTAGTTTTGCAAGAGGTTCATGAGTCGGTTAGCCCTTTCCTCAGTTTCCATGTCCACACATAAAATTCCGCCATAACCATATTCTTTATTTGCCATCGACTTCAAAAGATCATGATCAGGGTGATCTTGAAGGCCCGGGTAGATGACTTTGAGGCCCAGTTTCTTCATCCTTGTGGCATAAACAAAAGCCCGGTTGCAATGTTCCTTCATTCTCATGCTCAAGTGAGGAATTCTTTCTGATAGTTCAAAGGCCACCTTAGCATTCATGGTTGGGCCTAATAGCATAAGAGTCCCTTGCTGAAGGTCCATCATAGAGTTCACTAGGCTCGCTGGTCCACAGACCGCACCTGTACATTGTCAAATTCAGTTCTCGTATCAAAATCACTAGTTTGGTTATTACAGCCCTGGGAATGGGGAAAAGGTGTGGTTGAAAAAACTTTATTGAAAACTAAAGTGCAAAGATAACCACAGATGAACGAAGGAGAGAAGTAGTTTGACCGTGTGCTCTATCAATAGTATATACATCTACTTGTTTTATGTCTTTTTGTTTCTTTTTAACAGCAAGGCAACAACATTGATAGACTGTAATATATGCCAGATAAAATAGAACTTACACCTACAAAAGACCAAAAGTATCAACATCCTCATCACATGGACGACAAAAAAAAAAAAAGGTAACAGTTGTGTAACAAATGCACTTGCTTTGGTATGGTAGATGCCATGCCGATGCCACACGCTACCACCTCCAACTAAAAATAAATAAATAAAAATTCAAAGAAAACAGCTACTGATACGAACTGGCACTTCCTTTCCATCCATGTGAACCCACCTGACTACTCTTTGAGAGTGAGAATCACATGAAAGCACAACAAACAAATGCAATTTGGCAGTACTTGCTACTTTCCACACAAAGTGCATACTCAAAAATTTGGACCACATCTCGACTAATCTACTTTTCTAAATAACTTTTCTGTTCCGTGATTGTTCAGTCCAATAAATTTATATTTTGAAAATAATTATATAACAGAGACCCAAATTTAAGGCCGAGACAAAATCACTCCTATAAACCACAAGTCTAACTCTTGATTAATTAGACACGGGGTGCTTAGTCAGCGTCCCGGAAATCCATGGCCGACACATCTGTTCGTTTCTTTTGTTGGGTAGTATATATCATTATCGTTACTGTTCATCCAATCTCCTCCTCCTATTCGAAAGAATTTTCAAAAGTTATCTTAATTTAGTGCCGAAGCACGTGTACGATGGCTAAATAACGTACCTGCAATAATGTCGGCCCCACCGCTAATATACTTGGAGATACTATGAACGACCACGTCGGCTCCGAGACGCGTCGGAGCCAGAACCATCGGAGAGAAGGTGTTGTCGACCACCACCGTCACCCCCTTGTCGTGCGCTATCCTACTCAACTCCGGAACGTTAGCCACCATCAGCGTAGGGTTTGAGACTGTCTCAAAATACAACACCTTCGTTCTTCCTTCGGCAATCGCTTCCTTCACCATGTCGTGATCGCTTATATCCACAAACGTCGTCGTAATGTTACACGCCCTCGGCAAGAAATGCGTGAGCAGCGCGTGGGTCCCACCGTACAGCGCCCGCGAAGCCACCATGTGTCCGCCGGAGCTGCAGAGCTGCAACAGCACCGATGATATGGCTGACATGCCAGAGGCCGTACAGTATGCGGCCTCTGTTCCTTCAAGAGCCGCCAGATGGCGGCTGAGATTGAGCACCGTTGGGTTGAAGTGACGGCTGTAGATGAAAAAGTCGCGGTCTGGACCCAATTCGCCGGTGAACATGCGGCGCATGGTCTCAGGCTCCATGACCGTAAACGTGGCTGAGGCCTCGATGGACATGTTGACACCGCCGTGTTCGCCAAACTCGTGGCGGGCATTGGCCAACGCCGCCGCGGGGTCCTCCCATATCGGTTTCATAGGCTTTTTAGCCACGATGAAATCTTCGCGATCAATATCATCAGAACCTGTTCGCTTCTTCCCTGAAAAGACAAGGTTATGAATACCGGTTTCCGCCATTGTAGCAAAGATAGAGAATCTTTAGGGTTTATTAGAGAAACAAAGTAAGAGTCGTATAGCGATTAGGGATGGAAAGAAGAGGGTTGGAGGGTGAGGAGGATTATAGGAGTGAGCTACCCTTATATAGCGGCAAAGGGAGGGAGCCAATATGGTGGAAAAAAATTTGGTAAGTAGTTATAATGATTTAATACTTTTTTTTTTTTGGGTTTGTAAAGAAGAAAATTGTGGATTGATAGTGTGACTTGTGACAGAGGGATTGTGGAAAATATGGTGTTTTGGGAAGATGGTGGTGGTGGTGGTAGGGGAAATTGATAATTTGGTACAGCGAATCTGGTCAAGTTATGTTGGGGAATATCCAACCTTAAAATGTGGTGGTGGTGGTGGTTTGAGCTGGTATCTAGTATGTTTATCTTATCTTTTCGGTCATACATACATGTCGAGGATCCTTCTCAGAAAGGGCAAAAAAAAATGGAGGACAACAAAAAAAACAAAAAATCTATTAGATGCGGATGAGACACGTCTGTCTCGTGCATGCATTAGGTTTGGTTCTCACTCATTTTGGAGATCCAATAAAATCTTATTGAGCTATAAATAAATTTCATTTCATTAATTGTACGACGCGTTTTTCGATTATTCATTTTGGACCTCTAAAAACATAGAAGTAACATATTTGCCTTTTTTCTAACCGGCCCCAAACTCCTGCCTCGTAACAGATTATTTTTTTAAAAGCATTCTCTTGGCGGAATCCTCCTCAATTGTGACTATCATTAGAATTAGGCATGATCATGCATGCCATTCTGAGTTTGTTCTAAGACTCATTCTCTATTAATTCACACCCATAAATATGATGCATATAATATTGGTTATGCATATTCTTACTTAAATTTCTCTCTCTTTTTTATATGTTTATTTTTTTAAATGATTAAATTATGCTTTTTAAATTTATTTATCAAATGTTGTATCTTAAATATTGTGTCAAAATGTTATACATTGAATGTTTGGTGAAATCTAATAGACTCCACCGATTCAACCACTTATACTGATTTAAGATACAAATTTTGGTATATAATACAAAATTATGAGTTCCTCGAAACACGGTACCAAATTGGCAAATAGTGAGTAGTTCTTAAATTTGTGTTTTTTTTAACAGAGACAAACTATAACATTTCTACTTTAAAAAAAAATAGTTCCTAAACTTCAGAAGGTAAATTCATTGATCGACTACGAAAGGATGATTTTATAAGAGACTAATAATGTCAAAATGATTAAAAGATGCATTACACTTTTGTTCAAAAATTATAAATTAAGCATTAAAAATTGAATGCCCGGTTTTATGCGTTAAATGTAGAATTTTTAATATAAAAATTATTCATTTTTTTAAAATAAAATTAAACAATAAATTAGATAAACAACTTGACCACAACAATAAAGGACTAATGCATTTACCCCTCATCTAATAAATGTATTTAATGGTGAGTTCCATTACAATATTAAATTTATTTTATTAATAACAACTCGTTATGTTTTAATAATATTGCTCATAATAAAGTGAGGTATAAAAGTTATTATTTGTTAAATTTTATCGTTCTCCCATCATCCCACTACCCTCGCTTTATCCTTGTTACCATTGTCACCACCACCCCCCCCCCCCCCACCCCCCCCACTTATCATAATCATTGTCATCCACGCCAATACCATCACCCACCATTCCTTCATAACCTTCATCACCCTTACCCTTCCCCACTACCAGCCCCCTCTCCCAACTGAGATTGATGGTGATGATATTAATGATGGAGTTGGTAATTGTGATGGTGATGGTATTTAGTGGTAATTACAGAAAAGTAATGATAACAGTGAATAGATTCTAATGAGAAAAGTAGTGGTGATGGTGATTGATTGGTTGTGGTGAGATGATAGTGATAATAATGGTGGTACTTATGAGGTGATGATTATGTTAAAAATTTTAAAAATAAAGCATTTAATGAGCGAGTGTTTTGCGAATCACTCATGAGTTTTGCAAATGAAAAAAAAAATGTTTTTGCACCAATCTCGTATCGAAAGAATGACAAAGTTTTGTGGGCGTATAAACTATAATAAAGTACATTTAATTTAACATAAAAGCTCCAATATGCACCATGGCGAGGCGATGGGATGGACACGCAGTAGTGATATATGGACCAAGGGATTGTGGATATCCCTATGAATAGGCATAGTATTAAAATATTTTAATTAAAACAATGTTTTTATGTGAGAACTCAATTTCACATTAACAAAACATCCAAGATATTTGAGTATATATATATTAATGTTATCTAATCTTTGAATCAAAAAGAGGTCTTAAGACTCTTACATGTATAAGGGTGGGATTAACAGAGAAGATACGATAATTTTCTTTTTTCATCTATGTATCAACTAATTCTTATATATATATATATATATATATATAAAAGAGAGTTTGAAAATCAAAAGATAAAAAAAAAAAAAATTATTTTTCGGGGTTCAAATTTATCCAAATTTTTTATGCAACGGCTGAGATTAGTTTCTGAAATTTTACTATTCCTGTCCAGCTCAACTTTTTCCGCCCATTGTGCATTGTGCACGTCAATCCAATCCCTTATCTTGAATATTCCCTACAATTAATAAATTAATTCACCATCCATCC
>CAUOFW020009307.1:0-11879 GCA_963454935.2 Ilex paraguariensis
TTTTACTGCAATTTTTAATTCTTTGACAATCCTTTTTTTCCATTTGAGGAAAGAATGCAAAAAATTTATAATATATCATAAGAGAGTCAGAATTCAGCGCCGCCAATATTTTTAGACGACAGACAACATGTACTTTTTATTTTACTTAGGTGGGATTGCAATTTTCATGGTTTTAATAATTTCTCTCCAATTTTAAATTATTTGACAACCCCTTTTTTTCAATTTTTGGAAAAAAAATTAAAAATTAAAAATAAATCATAGGAGTGTCTGAATTTAGCACCGCCAATTTTTTTATACCCACATAATTAGTTCTTTTAATTTTAATATGTTGGATTGCAATTTTTTATTTTTTGAAAATTTTAATTATTTAACAATCTATTTTTTTATTTTAAAAAATTAATAATAAATCATAGGAGGGTCCAAATTCAGTGCCGCCAATTTTTTTAGTCTCCAGACAAAACTAAATTTTTATTCTAATCATTTGGATTTCAATTTTCTATTGTTTAATACTTTTTTTTGCAATTTTTAGTTCTTTGACAATCCTTTTTTTTTTTTTTTTGAATTTGAGGAAAGAATTCAAAAAATTTATAACAAATCATAGGAGAGTCTGAATTTAGCGCCACCAGTTGTTTTAGACTCCAGACAACATGTACTTTTTATTTTACTTAGTTGGATTGAAATTTTTATTGTTTGAATAATTTTTCTGCAATTTTTAATTGTTTGACAATCTATTTTTTCATTTTAGAAAAAAAGTCAAAAAATTAATAATAAACCATAGGAGTGCCCAAATTTTGCGCCACCAATTCTTTTTGACTCCAGACAATACTTAATTTTTATTGTAATCATTTGGATTGCGATTTTTCTATTTTTCTATTTTTATTAATTTTTCTATAATTTTTAATTGCTTGACAATCCCTTTTTTTCATTCTATGAAAGAATTCCAACAATTAATAATAAAGCATATGAATATTTGAATTTAGCGCTGTCAATTTTTTTAGACTCCAGACAGCATGTACTTTTTATTTTACTTAGTTGGATGGCAATTTTCAAATTTTTAATAATTTTTTTGTAATTTTTAATTATTTGACAATCTCTTTTTCCCATTTTAGGAAAAAAAATTAAAACATTAATAATAAATCGTAAGAGTGTCCGAATTTAGTGCCACCAATTTTTTTATACCCCAGACAATTAGTACTCTTAATTTCAACCGTTGGGAGTTCAGTGTCAATCTCACCATTGACAGATAGAGTTGAAGAATGAATTAGCCCGGATTTAAGATTTAGATCTTCAACTACTTCCAAGAGGGTCTCATGCTACGATACGAGTAGAATACATAGGGGTATAGCCCAGGTAAACCAAATAATATTTTTATGTATTTCTTTTATTGGAAACCTACAAAGTCGCAATCCTGCCTTAAGTGTGAAGGGGAGCAGAACTTTTTGAGAGGAGTAGTTATCTATGTAATTACGGTCTTTGTTGCCCGTTGTTCTGGTCGAGTACTCTCTTTTCTTTGTAAAATTTCATCTTACCAACCCGCGAAGGGTTGTGAGGCTGGACCAGGTACGAAGAATGAATCTATATCTGTGCACGGAAGTTAGCGGCCGCCATCAACTTTTTCATTTTAGAAACAAATTAAAAAAATTAATAATAAATCATAGTAGAGTTCAAATTCAGAGTTACCAATTTTTTTAGTCTGCAGACGATACTTACTTTTTATTTTAATCATTTGGATTGCAATTTTTCTATTTTTACTATTTTTTTTGTAATTTTTAATTGCTTGACAATCCCTTCTTTTTTTTTTTCATTTTAGGAATTAATTCCAACAATTAATAATAAATCATAGGAGGATTCGAATTCTGTGCTGACATTTTTTTTTAGACTCCAGACAACATGTACTTTTTATTTTTATCATTTGGATTGCAATTGTTTATTTTTTAAATAATTTTTAATTATTTGACAATCCCTTTCTTACATTTTAGGAAAGAATTCAAAAAATTAATAATAAATCATACAACAGTCTGAAATAGGCACTGCCAATTTTTTAGACTCCAGAGAGTACTTACTTTTTATTTAAGCCATTTGATTTGCAATTTTCTATATTTTAATATTTTTTTCTCAAATTTTTAATTTTAATATTTTTCCCTTTTTTAATTTTAGTAAAGAATTCAAAAAATTAATAATAAATCATAATAGTTTCCGAATTAAGCGTCGCCAATTTTTTTATACTCCAGAAAATACTCACTTTTAATTTTAATGATTTGGATTGCGAATTTCCATATTTTAAAATTTTTTCTTCAATTTTTAATTTTTTGACAATCCCTTATTTTCATTTTAGGAAAGAATTTGAAAATTTTATAATAAATCATATTAGAGTGCAAATTCAGTGCCACTAATTTTTTTAGACTCTAGATAACACGTACTTTTTGTTTTAATCAGTTCTATTGCAATTTTCTATTGTTTAATAATTTTTTTGTAATTTTTAATTCTTTGATAATCCTTTTTTTCCATTTGAGGAAAAAATTTTAAAAATTTGTAATAAATCATAAGAGAGTCTGAATGCAGCGCTGCCAGTTTTTTATTCTCCAGACAACATGTACTTTTTATTATACTTAGTTGGATTGAAATTTTCATTGTTTAATAATTTTTCTATAATTTTTAATTGTTTGACAATCCCTTTTTTCCATTTTAGAAAAAAATCAAAAAATTAATAATAAACCATAGGAGTGCCAGGATTTTGCACCCCTAATTCTTTTTGACTCCAGACAATACTTAATTTTTATTTTAATCATTTGGATTGCGATTTTTCTATTTTTAATAATTTTTTTGTAATTTTTAATTGCTTGACAATCCCTTTTTATAATTTTAGGAAGGAATTCCAACAATTAATAATAAATCATATGAATGTTTGAATTCAGCGCTGCCAATATTTTTAGAATCTAGACTGCATGTACTTTTTATTTTACTTAGTTGGATTCCAATTTTTAATTATTTGACAATCCCTTTTTTCCATTTTTGGGAAAAAAAATCAAAACATTAATAATAAATCATAGGAGTGTCCAAATTTAGTGCAGCCATTTGTTTATACCCCAGACAATTAGTACATTTAATTTTAATCAATTGGATTTCAATTTCTATTGTTTAATAATTTTTATTTTAATTTTTAATTAATTGACACGTAATTTTTTCATTTTTGAAAAAATATTTAAAAATTAATAATAAATCATAGTAGAGTCCAAATTCAGCGCCGCCAATTTTTTTAGTCTGCTGACGATACTTACTTTTTATTTTAATCATTTGGATTGCAGTTTTTTGATTTTTAATAATTTTTATGTAATCCCTTTTTTCCATTTTAGGAAATAATTTCAATAATTAATAATAAATCATGGCAGGGTTCGAATTCCGCGCTGGCATTTTTTTTAGACTCCAGACAATAATTAATTTTTATTTTAATCATTTGAATTGCAATTGCTTATTTTTAATAGTTTTTAATTGTTTGACAATCCCTTTCTTACATTTTAGGAAAAAATTAAAAAATTAATAATAAATCATACAAGAGTCTGAATTAGGCGCTGTCAATTTTTTAAGACTGCAGAGAATACTCACTTTTTATTTTAGTCATTTGAATTTCGATTTTCTATATTTTAATTGTTTTTCCAAATTTCTAATTCTTTCACAATCCTTTTTTTTTTTTTTCATTTTAGTAAAGAATTCAAAAAATTAATAGTAAATCATAATAGTTTTTTGATTTTGCATCGCCAATTGTTTTGTACTCCATGCAATACTCACTTTTAATTTTAATGATTTGGATTGCAAATTTTCATATTTTAAATTTTTTTCTTGAAATTGTAATTTTTTGACAATCCCTTATTTTCATTTTAGGAAGGAATTCTACAAATTTATAATAAATCATAGTTGAGTGCAAATTCAGCGCCACCAATTTTTTTAGACTCCATTGAACACGTACCTTTTTTTTTTTTAATTTGTTGGATTGTAATTTTCTATTTTGTAATAATTTTTGTGCAATTCTTCATTATTAGATAATCCAATTTTCAGCATTTTAGAAAAGAATTCAAAAACTTAATCATAAATTGTTGGAGTTTCTAAATTCAGTGCCACCAATGTTTTTAAACTCCAGAGAATACTTACTTTTTTTGATCATTTGGACTGTGATTTCCTATATTTTAATAATTTTTCTGCAATTTTTAATTTTTGAAATCCCATGTGGAAAGAATTTAAAAAAATAATAATAAATCATAATAGAGTAGGAATTATGAGCTCCCAATTTTTTTTGACGGCAGGCAACACGTGCTTTTGATTTCAATAAGTTGGGTTCCAATTTTCTATTTTTTAATTATTTTGTTGTAATTTTAATTCTTAGATCATCCCATTTTTTTCATAGAAGAAAAAATTCAAAAAAATTAATAATAAATAATAGGAGAGTACAAATTCAGCGCCACTAATTGTTTAGACTCCAAACAATACATACTATTTATATTAATCAATTAGATTGCAATCTACTATTTTTTAATAATTTTATTGCAATTTTTAATTCTTTGACAATCCTTTTTTTCAATTTGAGGAAAGAATTCAAAAAATTTATAATAAATCATAAGAGAGTCGGAATTCAGCACCACCAATTGTTTTAGACTCCAAACAACATGTACTTTTTATTTTACTTAGTTGGATTGCAATTTTCATTTTTTTAATAATTTTTCTGCAAGTTTTAATTATTTGACAATTTCTTTTTTAAAATTTTAAAAAAAATAATAAATTAATAATAAATCATAGAAGTATCTGAATTTAGCGCCACCAATTTTTTTATACCCCATACAATTAGTTCTTTTAATTTTAATCAGTTGGATTGTAATTTTTCATTTTTTGTAATTTTTAATTATTTAACAATCTAATTTTTATTTTAGAAAAGAATTTAAAAAATTAATAATAAACCATAGGAGTGCCAGAATTTTGCGCCACCAATTCTTTTTGACTCCAGACAATACTTAATTTTTATTTTAATCATTTGGATTGTGATTTTTCTATTTTTAATAATTTTTCTGTAATTTTTAATTGCTTGACAATCCCTTTTTTCCATTTTAGGAAATAATTCAATTAATTAATAATAAATCATGTGAGTGTTCGAATTCAGCGCTGCTAATTCTTTAAACTTCAGACGACATGCACTTTTTATTTTACTTAGTTGGATTGCAATTTTCAATTTGTTTTAATAATTTTTCTATAATTTTTAATTATTTGACAATCCCTTTTATCCATTTTAGGAAAACAAATCAAAACATTAATAATAAATCATTGGAGTGTCCGAATTTAGTGCCGTCAATTTTTTTATACCCCAGACAATTAGTACTTTTAATTTTAATCAGTTGGATTGCAATTTTCTAATTTTTAATAATTTTTATAGTAATTTTTAATTATTTGACATGCTATTTTTTCATTTTAGAAAAATATTCAAAAAATTAAAAATAAATCATAGTAGAGTACAAATTCAGTGCCGCCAATTTTTTTAGTCTACAGACGATACTTACTTTTTTTTTTTTTTTTTTATCATTTGGATTGCAGTTTTCCTATTTTTAAAAATTTTTCTATAATTTTTAATTGGTTGACAATCCCATTTTTCCATTTTAGGAAATAATTCCAACAACTAATAATAAATCATAGCAGGGTTCGAATTATGCGCTGGCATTTTTTTTAAACTCCAGACAATAATTACTTTTTATTTTAATCATTTGGATTGCAATTGTTTATTTTTTTTAATAAATTTTAATTGTTTGACAACCCATTCTTACATTTTAGGAAAGAATTAAAAAATATTAATAATAAATCATACGAGAGATTGAATTAGGAGCTGCCAATTGTTTTAGACTCCAGAGAGTACTCACTTTTTATTTTAGTTATTTGAATTTTGATTTTCTATATTTTAATAATTTTTCTCAAATTTCTAATTTTTTAACAATCCCTTTTTTTTTCATTTTAGTAAGGAATTCAAAAAAATTAATAATAAATTATAAGAGTTTCCGAATTTAGCGCCGCCAATATTTTTATACTCCAGACAATACTCACTTATAATTTTAATGATTTGGATTGCAAATTTCCATATTTTAAAATTTTTGACAATCCCTTATTTTCATTTTAGGAAAGAATTCGAAAAATTTGTAATAAATCATAGAAGAGTGCAAATTCAGCGCCACCAATTTTTTTAGACTCCAGAAAACACTTACTTTTTTTAATTCGTGTAATTTTTAATTTTTCAACAATCCCATTTTTTTTTCATTTAAGAAAAAATTCAAAAAATTAATAATAAATAATTGGAGAGTACGAATTCAGCGCCACTAATTTTTTAGACTCCAAACAATACATACTATTTATATTAATCAATTAGATTGCAATATACTATTGTTTAATAATTTAACTGCAATTTTTAATTCTTTGACAATCCTTTTTTTCCATTTGAGGAAAGAATTCAAAAAATTTATAATAAATCATAAGAGAGTCAGAATTCAGCGCCGCCAATTGTTTAAACTCTAGACAACATGTACTTTTTATTTTACTTAGTTGGATTTCAATTTTCATTGTTTTAACAATTTTTCTGCAATTTTTAATTATTTAACAAATTTCATTTTTAAATTTTTAAGAACCAAAACAAAAAAATAATAATAAATCATAGAAGTATCTAAATTTAGCGCCGCCAATTTTTTTATACCCCAAACAATTAGTTCTTTTAATTTTAATCAGTTGGATTGTAATTTTTTATTTTTTTGTAATTTTTAATTATTTAACAATCTATTTTTTTATATTAGTAAAGAATTCAAAAAATTAATAAAAATCATAAGAGAGTCCAAATTCAACACCGCCAATTTTTTTAGTCTCCAGACAAAACTTACTTTTTATTCTAATCATTTGGATTGCAATTTTCTATTGTTTAAAAAAAATTTCAATTTTTAATTCTTTGACAATCCTTTTTTTTCCATTTGAGGAAAGTATTCAAAAAATTTATAAGAAATCATAGGAGAGTCCGAATTCAGCGCCGAAAATTGTTTTAGACTACAGACAACATGTACTTATTTGTTTTACGTAGTTGGATTGAAATTTTCATTGTTTTAATAATTTTTCTATAATTTTTAATTGTTTGACAATCCCTTTTTGCCATTTAAAAAAAAAATCAAAAACTTAATAATAAACCTTAGGAGTGCCCGAATTTTGCCCAACCAATTCTTTTTGACTTCAGACAATACTTAATTTTTATTTTAATCATTTGGATTGCGATTTTTCTATTTTTAATAATTTTTCTGCAATTTTTAATTGCTTGACAATCCCTTTTTTCTATTTTAGGAAATAATTCCAACAATTAATAATAAATCATGTGAGTGTTCGAATTCATTGCTACCAATTTTTTTAGACTCCAGACGGCATGCACTTTTTATTTTACTTAGTTGGATTGCATTTTTCAATTTTTTTAATAACTTTTCTTTTTTTTTAATTATTTGACAATCCCTTTTATCCATTTTAGGAAAGCAAATCAAAACATTAATAATAAATCATTGGAGTGTCCAAATTTAGTGCCGCCAATTTTTTTATACCCCAGACAATTAGTACTTTTAATTTTAATCAGTTGGATTGCAAATTTTCTATTTTTTAATAATTTTTATAGTAATTTTTAATTATTTGAGAAGCTATTTTTTTTTTGAAAAATATTTAAAAAATTAATAATAAATCATAGTAGTTTCCAAATTCAGCGTCGTTAATTTTTTTAAACTCCTAACAATTCTCACTTTTAATTTTAATGATTTGGATTGCAAATTTCCATATTTTAAAATTTGTTTGGCAATTTTTAAATTTTTGACAATCCCTTATTTTCATTTTAGGAAAGAATTCAAAACATTTATAATAAATCATAGTAGAGTGCAAATTCAGCGCCACAAATTTTTTAGACTCCAGATAACACGTACTTTTTTTAATTCGTGTAATTTTTAATTCTTTGATAATCCCATTTTTTTCATTTGAGAAAAAATTCAAAATAATAATAATAAATAATAGGAGAATACGAATTCAGTGCCGCTAATTTTTTAGACTCCAAACAATACATACTATTTATTTTAATCAATTAGATTGCAATCTACTATTTTTTAAAAATTTTACTGCAATTTTTAATTCTTTGACAATCCTTTTTCTCCATTTGAGGAAAGAATTCAAAAAATTTATAATAAATCATAAGAGAGTCGGAATTCAGCGTCGCCAATTGTTTTAGACTCTAGACAACATGTACTTTTCATTTTACTTAGCTGGATTGCAATTTTCATTGTTTTAACAATTTTTCTGCAATTTTTAATTATTTGACAATTCCTTTTTTAAATTTTTAAGGAACAAAACAAAAAATAATAATAAATCATAGAAGTATCTGAATTTAGTGCCGCCAATTTTTTTATACCCCGTACAATTACTTCTTTTAATTTTAATCAGTTGGATTGTAATTTTTATTTTGTAATTTTTAATTATTTAACAATCTATTTTTTTATATATATTAGAGAAGAATTCAAAAATTAATAAAAAATCATGAGAGTCCAAATTCAACGCTGCCAATTTTTTTACTCTCCAGACAAAACTTACTTTTTATTCTAATCATTTGGATTGCAATATCCTATTGTTTAATAATTTTTGATCAATTTTAATTCTTTGACAATCCTTTTTTCTCCATTTGAGGAAAGCATTCAAAAAATTTATAACAAATCATAGGAGAGTCCGAATTCAACGTCGTAAATTGTTTTAGATTGCAGACAACATGTACTTTTTTATTTTACGGAGTTGGATTGAAATTTTCAATGTTTTAATAATTTTTCTGTAATTTTTAATTGTTTGACAATCCCTTTTTTCCATTTTAGAAAAAAAAATCAAAAAATTAATAATAAACCATAGGAGTGCCAGACTTTTGCCCAACCAATTCTTTTTGACTCTAGACAGTACTTAATTTTTATTTTAATCATTTGGATTGCAATTTTTCGGCAATTTTTAATTGGTTGACAATCCCTTTTTGCATTTTAGGAAATAATTCCAACAATTAATAATAAATCGTGTGAGTGTTCGAATTCAACGCTACCAATTTCTTTAGACTTCAAACGACATGCACCTTTTATTTTACTCAGTTGGATTGCAATTTTCAATTTTTTTAATAATGTTTCTGTGATTTTTAATTATTTGACAATCCCTTTTATCCATTTTAGGAAAACAAATCAAAACATTAATAATAAATCATTGGAGTGTCCGAATTTAGTGCCGCCAATTTTTTTATACCCCAAACAATTAGTACTTTAAATTTTAATCAGTTGGATTGCAATTTTTTATTTTTAATAGTTTTTATAGTAAATTTTAATTATTTGAAACGCTATTTTTTTCATTTTAGAAAAATATTCAAAAAATTAAAAATAAATCATAGTAGTGTACAAATTCAGCGCCGACAATTTTTTAGTCTACAGACGATACTTACTTTTTTTTTAATCATTTGGATTGCAATTTTATATTGTTTAATAATTTTTCTACAATTTTTAATTCTTTGCCAATCCTTTTTTTTTTCCATTTGAGGAAAGTATTCAAAAAATTTATAAGAAATCATAGGAGAGTCCGAATTCAGCGCCGAAAATTGTTTTAGAATGCAGACAACATGTACTTTTTTATTTTACGTAGTTGGATTGAAATTTTCGTTGTTTTAATAATTTTTCAGTAATTTTTAATTGTTTGGCAATCCCTTTTTTCCATTTTAGAAAAAAAAATCAAAAAATTAATAATAAACCGTAGGAGTGCCCGAATTTTGCCCAACCAATTCTTTTTGACTCCAGACAACACTAAATTTTTATTTTAATCATTTGGATTGTGATTTTTCTATTTTAAATAATTTTTTTGCAATTTTTAATTGCTTGAAAATCCCTTTTTTCCATTTTAGGAAATAATTCTAACAATTAATAATAAATCGTGTGAGTGTTCAAATTTAGCGCTGCCAATTTCTTTAGACTTCAGACGGCATGCACTTTTTATTTTACTTAGTTGGATTGGAATTTTCAATTTTTTTAATAAATTTTCTGAAAATTTTAATTATTTGAGAATCCCTTTCATCCATTTTATACCCCAGACAATTAGTAATTTTAATTTTAATCAGTTGGATTACAATTTTCTATTTTTTAATAATTATTTTTGTAATTTTTAATTATTTGACACGTTATTTTTTCATTTTAGAAAAAAATTAAAAAAATTAATATTAATCATAGTAAAGTCCAAATTCAGCGCTGCCAATTTTTTAGTCTGCAGATGATACTTACTTCTTATTTTAATCGTTTGGATTGCAATTTTCCTATTTTTAATATTTTTTTTGTAATTTTTAATTGCTTGACAATCCCTTTTTTTTATTTAGGAAATAATTCGAACAATTAATAATAAATCATATGAGGGTTCGAATTCTGCTCTGGCATTTTTTTTAGACTCCAGACAATAATTACTTTTTATTTTAATCATTTGGACTGCAATTGTTTATTTTTTAATAATTTCTTTGTAATTTTTTATTGTTTGACAATCCTTTTCTTACATTTTAGGAAAGAATTTAAAAAATTAATAATAAATCGTACGAGAGGCGCTGCCAATTTTTTTCGACTGCAGAGAGTACTCAATTTTTATTTTAGTCATTTGAATTTCGATTTTTCTATATTTTAATAATTTTTCGCAAATTTCTAATTCTTTTACAATCCCTTTTTTTTCATTTTAGTGAAGAATTCAAAAATTAATAATAAATCATAATAGTTTCTAAATTTAGCATCGCCAATTTGTTTATACTCCAGACAATACTCACTTTTAATTTTAAGGATTTGGTTTGCGAATTTCAATATTTTAAAATTTTTTCTTCAATTTTTAATTTTTTGACAATCCCTTATTTTCATTTTAGGAAAGAATGCAAAAAATTTGTAATAAATCATAGTAGAGTGCAAATTCAGCCTGACCAGTGTTTTTTGACTCCAGAGAACATGAACTTATTTTTTTAATCAGTTGGATTGCAACTTTCTATTTTGTAATAATTTTTGTGCAATTCTTAATTATTAGATAATCCAATTTTTTCCATTTTAGAAAATAATTCAAAAAATTAATAATAAATCATTGGAGTTTCTGAATTTAGCACCACCAATGTTTTTAAACTCTAGAGAATACTTACTTTTTGTTTTATTCATTTGGATTGCAATTTTCTATATTTTAATAATTTTTCTGTAATTTTTAATTTTTTGACATCCCATCTGGAAAGAATTTTAAAAATTAATAATAAATCATAATAGAGTGTGAATTATGTGCTCGCAATTGTTTTTGACGGTAGACAACACGTGCTTTTGATTCTAATCAATTGGGTTGCAATTTTATATTTTTTAATTATTTTTGTGTAATTTCTAATTCTTCGATAATCCCATTTTTTTTATTTGAGAAAAAATTCAAAAAATTAATTATAAATAATAGGAGAGTACGAATTCAGCGCCGCTAATTTTTTAGACTCCAAACAATACATACTATTTATTTTAATCAATTAGATTGCAATCTACTATTTTTAAATAATTTTACTGCAATTTTTAATTCTTGACAATCCTTTTTCTCCATTTGAGGAAAGAATTCAAAAAATTTATAATAAATCATAAGAGAGTCGGAATTCAGCGCCGCCATTGTTTTAGATTCCAGACAACATGTACTTTTTATTTTACTTAGTTGGATTGCAATTTTCATTGTTTTAACAATTTTCTATAATTTTTAATTATTTGACAATTCCTTTTTAAAATTTTTAAGGAAGAAAATAATAAAAATAATAATAAATCATAGAAGTATCTAAATTTAGCGCCGCCAATTTTTTT
>CAUOFW020009308.1:0-11877 GCA_963454935.2 Ilex paraguariensis
TTTGGACTCTCCTATGATTTATTATTAATTTTTTGAATTGTTTTCTAAAATAAAAAAAATTGTGTTAAATAATTAAAATTACAAAAAAAATTATAAACAAATAGTAAATTGCAGTCCAGCTGATTAGAATTAAAAGTACTAATTGTCTAGGATATAAAAAAATTGGTGGTGCTAAATTCAGACACTCCTATGATTCATTATTAATTTTTGATTTTTTTTCCAGTGATGGAAAAAGGATTGTCAATTAATGAAAAATTGCATAAACAATACTAAAACAGTGGAAACTGCAATCCGACCAAGAAAAATAAAAAGTACATGTTGGCTGGAGTCTAAAAAAATTGGCGGCGCTGAATTCCAACTCTCTTATGATATATTATTAATTGTTGAAATTCTTTCCTAACGTGGAAAAAAAAAGGATTGTCAAGCAATTAAAAACAGAAGAAAAAATTTTAAAATATGGATATCGGCAATCCAAATGATTAAAATTAAAAGTAAGTGTTGTCTACAGTATAAAAGAATTTGCGACACTGAATTCGGACACTCTTTGGATTTATTATTAATTTTATGAATTCTTTACTAAAACAAAAAAAATAAAAAAGGATTGTCAAAGAATTAAAACTTCAGAAAATTTATTAAAATAACAAAAAAAAAAGCAATCCAAAAGACTAAACTAAAAACTAAGTATTCTCTGGAGTCTAAAAAGGTTGCCAGCGCCGAATTCAGAGTATCCTCTGATTTATTTTTAATTTTTTTGAATTCTACCCTAAAATGGAAAAAATGGACTGTCAGACAATTAAAAATTAAAGAAAAATACATAGAAAAATAAACAATTGCAATCCAAATGATTAAAATAAAAAGTAATTACTGTCATAAATTTTAAAAAAATGCTCGCGTTGAATTCAAACACTCCTACGATTTATTAAGAATTGTTGGAATTCTATTGAATAATGGAAAAAGAGGATTGTGAAGCAATTAAAAATTTTGCAGAAAAATTATTAAAAATAGGGAAATCTCAATCCAAATGATTAAAATCAAAAGTAAGTATTGTCTGGAGACAAAAACAATTGGCGGCGCTGAATTTGAACTCCCCTACGATTTATTATTAATTTTTATAATTCTTTTTCAAAATAAAAAAATACGGGGGTTAAATAATTTAAAATTAGGAAAAAAATTATTACAAAAATAGTCTACTGCAACCCAATTGATTAAAAACAAAAGTACTTGTTGTCTGCAGTTTGGAAAAATTGGGATCGCAAAATTTGCAGTCTATCATGATTTATTATTAATTTTTTTAATTTTTCCCTAAAATTGAAAGATGGGATTGTCCAAGAATTCAAAATTGCAAAAAAGTTATTAAAAGATAGACAATTGCAATCGAAATGATTAAAACAAAAAATAAGCACTGTTTGGAAGCCAAAAAAAATGGTCGCGCTGAATTCGAACACTCCTGGGATTTATTATTAATTGTTGGAATTCTTTCCTCAAACGAAAAAAGGGATTGTAAAGCAATTAAAAATTGTAGAAAGGCAATAAAAATAACAAAATCACAATTTAAATGATTAAAATAAAAACGTAAGTAGTGTCTGGGGACTAAACAAATTGGTGGCGCTGAATTTGGACTCTCCTATGATTTATTATTAATTTTTTGAATAATTTTCTAAAGAATAAAAAAATAGAGTGTTAAATAATTAAAACTACAAAAAACAATTAGAAAAAAATAGAAATTTCTAGTCCTGCTGATTAGAATTAAAAGTACTAATTGTCTAGGATACAAAAAAATTGGCGGCGCAAAATTCGGATACTCCTATGAATCATTAATAATTTTTTGATTTTTTTTCCAGCGATGAAAAAACGGGATTGTCAAATAATGAAAAATTGCATAAACAATACTAAAACAGTGGAAACTGCAATCCGACCAAGAAAAATAAAAAGTACATGTTGGCTGGAGTCTAAAAATATTTGCGGCGCTAAATTCGAACTCTCTTACGATATATTATTAATTGTTGGAATTCTTTCCTAACATGGAAAAAAAGGGATTGTCAAGCAATTAAAAACAGAAGAAAAAATTTTAAAATATGGATATTGGCAATCCAAATGATTAAAATTAAAAGTAAGTGTTTTCTTTACTAAAACAAAAAAATAAAAAAGGATTGTCAAAGAATTAAAAACTCCAGAAAATTTATTAAAATAACGAAAAAAGCAATCCAAATGACTAAACTAAAAACCAAATATTCTCTAGAGTCTAAAAAGGTTGCCAGCGCCGAATTCAGAGTATCCTATGATTTATAATTAATTTTTTGAATTCTATCCTAAAATGGAAAAAAGGGAATGTTAGAAAATTAAAAATTGAGAAAAATACTTAGAAAAATAAACAATTGCAATGAAAATGATTAAAATAAAAAGTAATTACTGTCAGAAATCTAAAGAAAATTGTCGCGCTGAATTCGAACACTCCTACGATTTATTATGAATTGTTGGAATTCTATTGAATAATGGAAAAAAAGGGTTGTGAAGCAATTAAAAAATGCAAAAAAATTATTAAAAATAGGGAAATCGCAATCCAAATGATTAAAATCAAAAGTAAGTATTGTCTGCAGACAAAAAAAATTGGCAGCGCTGAATTTGGACTCCCTTATGATTTATTATTAATTTTTTTAATTCATTCCTAAAATAAAAAAAATATGGGGTTAAATAATTTAAAATTATGAAATATTTTATTACAAAAATATTCTACTGCAACCCAACTGATTAAAAACAAAAGTACTTCTTGTCTGGAGTCTCGCAAAATTCGCACTCTATTATGATTTATTATTAATTTTTTGAATTTTCCCTAAAATTGAAGGATTGTCCAACAATTCAAAACTGCAGAAAAATTATAAAAAGATAGACAATTGCAATCGAATTGATTAAAACAAAAAGTAAGCATTGTCTGGAGGCCAAAAAAATGGCCGCGCTGAATTCGAACACCCCAGGATTTATTATTAATTGTTGGAATTCTTTCCTAAAACAAAAAAATGGGATTGTAAAGCAATTAGAAATTGTGGAAAGGCCAATAAAAATAGCAAAATCGCAATTTAAATGATTAAAATAAAAAAGTAAGTATTGTCTGGGGACTAAACAAATTGGTGGCGTTGAATTTGGACTTTCCAATGATTTATTATTAATTTTTTGAATTTTTTTCTAAAATGAAAAAAAATAGTGTGTTAAATAATTAAAATTAAAAAAAATAGAAAATTGCAGTCCCGCTGATTAGAAAAAAAAGTACTAATTGTCTAGGATATAAAACAATTGGCGGCGCTAAATTCGGACACTACTATGATTCATTATTAATTTTTTGATTTTTTTTCCAGTGATGGAAAAAAGGGATTGCCAAATAATGAAAAATTGCAAAAACAATACTAAAACAGTGGAAACTGCAATCCGACCAAGAAAAATAAAAAGTACATGTTTGCTGGAGTCTAAAAAAATTGGCGGCGCTAAATTCGAACGCTCTTACGATTTATTATTAATTGTTGGAATTCTTTCCTAACATGGAAAAAAAAAGGATTGTCAAGCAAATAAAAACAGAAGAAAAAATTTTAAAATATGGATATTGGCAATCCAAATGATTAAAATTAAAAGTAAGTGTTGTCTGGAGTATAAAAGAATTTGCGACACTTAATTCGGACACTCTTAGGATTTATTATTAATTTTATGAATTCTTTACTAAAAAAAAAAATAAAAAAGGATTGTCAAAGAATTAAAAACTCCAGAAAATTTATTAAAATAACGAAAAAAGCAATCCAAATGACTAAACTAAAAACCAAGTATTCTCTAGAGTCTAAAAAGGTTGCCAGCGCCGAATTCAGAGTATCCTATGATTTAAATTAATTTTTTGAATTCTATCCTAAAATGGAAAAAAGGGATGTCAGACAATTAAAAATTAGAGAAAAATACTTAGAAAAATAAACAATTGCAATCCAAATGATTAAAATAAAAAGTAATTACTGTCAGAAATCTAAAAAAAATGGTCGCGCTGAATTCGAACACTCCTACGATTTATTATGAATTGTTGGAATTCTATTGAATAATGGAAAAAAAGGGTTGTGAAGCAATTAGAAAATGCAAAAAAATTATTAAAAATAGGGAAATCGCAATCCAAATGATTAAAATCAAAAGTAAGTATTGTCAGCAGACAAAAAAAATTGGCGACGCTGAATTTGGACTCCCTTATGATTTATTATTGATTTTTTTAATTCATTCCTAAAATAAAAAAAATATGGGGTTAAATAATTTAAAATTATGAAAAATTTTATTACAAAAATATTCTACTGCAACCCAACTGATTAAAAACAAAAGTACTTCTTGTCTGGAGTCTCGCAAAATTCGCACTCTATTATGATTTATTATTAATTTTTTGAATTTTCCCTAAAATTGAAGGATTGTCCAACAATTCAAAACTGCAGAAAAATTATAAAAAGATAGACAATTGCAATCGAATTGATTAAAACAAAAAGTAAGCATTGTCTGGAGGCCAAAAAAAATGGCCGCGCTGAATTCGAACACCCCAAGGATTTATTATTAATTGTTGGAATTCTTTCCTAAAACAAAAAAGGGATTGTAAAGCAATTAGAAATTGTGGAAAGGCCAATAAAAATAGCAAAATCGCAATTTAAATGATTAAAATAAAAAAGTAAGTATTGTCTGGGGACTAAACAAATTGGTGGCGTTGAATTTGGACTTTCCAATGATTTATTATTAATTTTTTGAATTTTTTTCTAAAATGAAAAAAAATAGTGTGTTAAATAATTAAAATTAAAAAAAATAGAAAATTGCAGTCCCGCTGATTAGAAAAAAAAGTACTAATTGTCTAGGATATAAAACAATTGGCGGCGCTAAATTCGGACACTACTATGATTCATTATTAATTTTTTGATTTTGTTTCCAGTGATGGAAAAAAGGGATTGCCAAATAATGAAAAATTGCAAAAACAATACTAAAACAGTGGAAACTGCAATCCGACCAAGAAAAATAAAAAGTACATGTTTGCTGGAGTCTAAAAAAATTGGCGGCGCTAAATTCGAACGCTCTTACGATTTATTATTAATTGTTGGAATTCTTTCCTAACATGGAAAAAAAAAGGATTGTCAAGCAAATAAAAACAGAAGAAAAAATTTTAAAATATGGATATTGGCAATCCAAATGATTAAAATTAAAAGTAAGTGTTGTCTGGAGTATAAAAGAATTTGCGACACTTAATTCGGACACTCTTAGGATTTATTTTTAATTTTATGAATTCTTTACTAAAACAAAAAAATAAAAAAGGATTGTCAAAGAATTAAAAACTCCAGAAAATTTATTAAAATAAGGAAAAAAGCAATCCAAATGACTAAACTAAAAACCAAGTATTCTCTAGAGTCTAAAAAGGTTGTCAGTGCCGAATTTAGAGTATCCTATGATTTAATATTAATTTTTTGAATTCTATCCTAAAATGGAAAAAAGGGATTGTCAGACAATTAAAAATTAGAGAAAAATACTTAGAAAAATAAACAATTGCAATCCAAATGATTAAAATAAAAAGTAATTACTGTCAGAAATCTAAAAAAAATGGTCGCGCTGAATTCGAACACTCCTACGATTTATTATGAATTGTTGGAATTCTATTGAATAATGGAAAAAAAGGGTTGTGAAGCAATTAGAAAATGCAAAAAAATTATTAAAAATAGGGAAATCGCAATCCAAATGATTAAAATCAAAAGTAAGTATTGTCAGCAGACAAAAAAATTGGCGACGCTGAATTTGGACTCCCTTATGATTTATTATTGATTTTTTTAATTCATTCCTAAAATAAAAAAAATATGGGGTTAAATAATTTAAAATTATGAAAAATTTTATTACAAAAATATTCTACTGCAACCCAACTGATTAAAAACAAAAGTACTTCTTGTCTGGAGTCTCGCAAAATTCGCACTCTATTATGATTTATTATTAATTTTTTGAATTTTCCCTAAAATTGAAGGATTGTCCAACAATTCAAAACTGCAGAAAAATTATAAAAAGATAGACAATTGCAATCGAATTGATTAAAACAAAAAGTAAGCATTGTCTAGAGGCCAAAAAAAATGGCCGCGCTGAATTCGAACACCCCAGGGATTTATTATTAATTGTTGGAATTCTTTTCTAAAACGAAAAAATGGGATTGTAAAGCAATTAGAAATTGTGGAAAGGCCAATAAAAATAGCAAAATCGCAATTTAAATGATTAAAATAAAAAAGTAAGTATTGTCTGGGGACTAAACAAATTGGTGGCGTTGAATTTGGACTTTCCAATGATTTATTATTAATTTTTTGAATTTTTTTCAAAATGAAAAAAAATAGTGTGTTAAATAATTAAAATTAAAAAAAATAGAAAATTGCAGTCCCGCTGATTAGAAAAAAAAGTACTAATTGTCTAGGATATAAAACAATTGGCGGCGCTAAATTCGGACACTACTATGATTCATTATTAATTTTTTGATTTTTTTTCCAGTGATGGAAAAAAGGGATTGCCAAATAATGAAAAATTGCAAAAACAGTACTAAAACAGTGGAAACTGCAATCCGACCAAGAAAAATAAAAAGTACATGTTTGCTGGAGTCTAAAAAAATTGGCGGCGCTAAATTCAAACGCTCTTACGATTTATTATTAATTGTTGGAATTCTTTCCTAACATGGAAAAAAAAAGGATTGTCAAGCAAATAAAAACAGAAGAAAAAATTTTAAAATATGGATATTGGCAATCCAAATGATTAAAATTAAAAGTAAGTGTTGTCTGGAGTATAAAAGAATTTGCGACACTTAATTCGGACACTCTTAGGATTTATTTTTAATTTTATGAATTCTTTACTAAAACAAAAAAAGAAAAAAGGATTGTCAAAGAATTAAAAACTCCAGAAAATTTATTAAAATAAGGAAAAAAGCAATCCAAATGACTAAACTAAAAACCAAGTTTTCTCTAGAGTCTAAAAAGGTTGTCAGTGCCGAATTTAGAGTATCCTATGATTTAATATTAATTTTTTGAATTCTATCCTAAAATGGAAAAAAGGGATTGTCAGACAATTAAAAATTAGAGAAAAATACTTAGAAAAATAAACAATTGCAATCCAAATGATTAAAATAAAAAGTAATTACTGTCAGAAATCTAAAAAAAATGGTCGCGCTGAATTCGAACACTCCTACGATTTATTATGAATTGTTGGAATTCTATTGAATAATGGAAAAAAAGGGTTGTGAAGCAATTAGAAAATGCAAAAAAATTATTAAAAATAGGGAAATCGCAATCCAAATGATTAAAATCAAAAGTAAGTATTGTCAGCAGACAAAAACAATTGGCGACGCTGAATTTGGACTCCCTTATGATTTATTATTGATTTTTTTAATTCATTCCTAAAATAAAAAAAATATGGGGTTAAATAATTTAAAATTATGAAAAATTTTATTACAAAAATATTCTACTGCAACCCAACTGATTAAAAACAAAAGTACTTCTTGTCTGGAGTCTCGCAAAATTCGCACTCTATTATGATTTATTATTAATTTTTTGAATTTTCCCTAAAATTGAAGGATTGTCCAACAATTCAAAACTGCAGAAAAATTATAAAAAGATAGACAATTGCAATCGAATTGATTAAAACAAAAAGTAAGCATTGTCTAGAGGCCAAAAAAAATGGCCGCGCTGAATTCGAACACCCCGGGGATTTATTATTAATTGTTGGAATTCTTTCCTAAAACGAAAAATGGGATTGTAAAGCAATTAGAAATTGTGGAAAGGCCAATAAAAATAGCAAAATCGCAATTTAAATGATTAAAATAAAAAAGTAAGTATTGTCTGGGGACTAAACAAATTGGTGGCGTTGAATTTGGACTTTCCAATGATTTATTATTAATTTTTTGAATTTTTTTCAAAATGAAAAAAAATAGTGTGTTAAATAATTAAAATTAAAAAAAATAGAAAATTGCAGTCCCGCTGATTAGAAAAAAAAGTACTAATTGTCTAGGATATAAAACAATTGGCGGCGCTAAATTCGGACACTACTATGATTCATTATTAATTTTTTGATTTTTTTCCAGTGATGGAAAAAAGGGATTGCCAAATAATGAAAAATTGCAAAAACAGTACTAAAACAGTGGAAACTGCAATCCGACCAAGAAAAATAAAAAGTACATGTTTGCTGGAGTCTAAAAAAATTGGCGGCGCTAAATTCAAACGCTCTTACGATTTATTATTAATTGTTGGAATTCTTTCCTAACATGGAAAAAAAAAAGGATTGTCAAGCAAATAAAAACAGAAGAAAAAATTTTAAAATATGGATATTGGCAATCCAAATGATTAAAATTAAAAGTAAGTGTTGTCTGGAGTATAAAAGAATTTGCGACACTTAATTCGGACACTCTTAGGATTTATTTTTAATTTTATGAATTCTTTACTAAAACAAAAAAATAAAAAAGGATTGTCAAAGAATTAAAAACTCCAGAAAATTTATTAAAATAAGGAAAAAAGCAATCCAAATGACTAAACTAAAAACCAAGTTTTCTCTAGAGTCTAAAAAGGTTGTCAGTGCCGAATTTAGAGTATCCTATGATTTAATATTAATTTTTTGAATTCTATCCTAAAATGGAAAAAAGGGATTGTCAGACAATTAAAAATTAGAGAAAAATACTTAGAAAAATAAACAATTGCAATCCAAATGATTAAAATAAAAAGTAATTACTGTCAGAAATCTAAAAAAAATGGTCGCGCTGAATTCGAACACTCCTACGATTTATTATGAATTGTTGGAATTCTATTGAATAATGGAAAAAAAGGGTTGTGAAGCAATTAGAAAATGCAAAAAAATTATTAAAAATAGGGAAATCGCAATCCAAATGATTAAAATCAAAAGTAAGTATTGTCAGCAGACAAAAACAATTGGCGACGCTGAATTTGGACTCCCTTATGATTTATTATTGATTTTTTTAATTCATTCCTAAAATAAAAAAAATATGGGGTTAAATAATTTAAAATTATGAAAAATTTTATTACAAAAATATTCTACTGCAACCCAACTGATTAAAAACAAAAGTACTTCTTGTCTGGAGTCTCGCAAAATTCGCACTCTATTATGATTTATTATTAATTTTTTGAATTTTCCCTAAAATTGAAGGATTGTCCAACAATTCAAAACTGCAGAAAAATTATAAAAAGATAGACAATTGCAATCGAATTGATTAAAACAAAAAGTAAGCATTGTCTAGAGACCAACAAAAATGGCCGCGCTGAATTCGAACACCCCCGGGATTTATTATTAATTGTTGGAATTCTTTCCTAAAACGAAAAAATGGGATTGTAAAGCAATTAGAAATTGTGGAAAGGCCAATAAAAATAGCAAAATCGCAATTTAAATGATTAAAATAAAAAAGTAAGTATTGTCTGGGGACTAAACAAATTGGTGGCGTTGAATTTGGACTTTCCAATGATTTATTATTAATTTTTTGAATTTTTTTCTAAAATGAAAAAAAATAGTGTGTTAAATAATTAAAATTAAAAAAAATAGAAAATTGCAGTCCCGCTGATTAGAAAAAAAGTACTAATTGTCTAGGATATAAAACAATTGGGGGCGCTAAATTCGGACACTACTATGATTCATTATTAATTTTTTGATTTTTTCTCCAGTGATGGAAAAAAGGGATTGCCAAATAATGAAAAATTGCAAAAACAGTACTAAAACAGTGGAAACTGCAATCCGACCAAGAAAAATAAAAAGTACATGTTTGCTGGAGTCTAAAAAAATTGGCGGCGCTAAATTCAAACGCTCTTACGATTTATTATTAATTGTTGGAATTCTTTCCTAACATGGAAAAAAAAAGGATTGTCAAGCAAATAAAAACAGAAGAAAAAATTTTAAAATATGGATATTGGCAATCCAAATGATTAAAATTAAAAGTAAGTGTTGTCTGGAGTATAAAAGAATTTGCGACACTTAATTCGGACACTCTTAGGATTTATTTTTAATTTTATGAATTCTTTACTAAAACAAAAAAAATAAAAAAGGATTGTCAAAGAATTAAAAACTCCAAAAAAATTTATTAAAATAAGGAAAAAAGCAATCCAAATGACTAAACTAAAAACCAAGTATTCTCTAGAGTCTAAAAAGGTTGTCAGTGCCGAATTTAGAGTATCCTATGATTTAATATTAATTTTTTGAATTCTATCCTAAAATGGAAAAAAGGGATTGTCAGACAATTAAAAATTAGAGAAAAATACTTAGAAAAATAAACAATTGCAATCCAAATGATTAAAATAAAAAGTAATTACTGTCAGAAATCTAAAAAAAATGGTCGCGCTGAATTCGAACACTCCTACGATTTATTATGAATTGTTGGAATTCTATTGAATAATGGAAAAAAAGGGTTGTGAAGCAATTAGAAAATGCAAAAAAATTATTAAAAATAGGGAAATCGCAATCCAAATGATTAAAATCAAAAGTAAGTATTGTTAGCAGACAAAAACAATTGGCGACGCTGAATTTGGACTCCCTTATGATTTATTATTGATTTTTTTAATTCATTCCTAAAATAAAAAAAATATGGGGTTAAATAATTTAAAATTATGAAAAATTTTATTACAAAAATATTCTACTGCAACCCAACTGATTAAAAACAAAAGTACTTCTTGTCTGGAGTCTCGCAAAATTCGCACTCTATTATGATTTATTATTAATTTTTTGAATTTTTCCTAAAATTGAAGGATTGTCCAACAATTCAAAACTGCAGAAAAATTATAAAAAGATAGACAATTGCAATCGAATTGATTAAAACAAAAAGTAAGCATTGTCTAGAGGCCAAAAAAATGGCCGCGCTGAATTCGAACACCCCGGGGATTTATTATTAATTGTTGGAATTCTTTCCTAAAACGGAAAAATGGGATTGTAAAGCAATTAGAAATTGTGGAAAGGCCAATAAAAATAGCAAAATCGCAATTTAAATGATTAAAATAAAAAAGTAAGTATTGGCTGGGGACTAAACAAATTGGTGGCGTTGAATTTGGACTTTCCAATGATTTATTATTAATTTTTTGAATTTTTTTCTAAAATGAAAAAAATAGTGTGTTAAATAATTAAAATAAAAAAAATAGAAAATTGCAGTCCCGCTGATTAGAAAAAAAAGTACTAATTGTCTAGGATATAAAACAATTGGTGGCGCTAAATTCGGACACTACTATGATTCATTATTAATTTTTTGATTTTTTTTCCAGTGATGGAAAAAAGGGATTGCCAAATAATGAAAAATTGCAAAAATAGTACTAAAACAGTGGAAACTGCAATCCGACCAAGAAAAATAAAAAGTACATGTTTGCTGGAGTCTAAAAAATTGGCGGCGCTAAATTCAAACGCTCTTACGATTTATTATTAATTGTTGGAATTCTTTCCTAACATGGAAAAAAAAAGGATTGTCAAGCAAATAAAAACAGAAGAAAAATTTTAAAATATGGATATTGGCAATCCAAATGATTAAAATTAAAAGTAAGTGTTGTCTGGAGTATAAAAGAATTTGCGACACTTAATTCGGACACTCTTAGGATTTATTTTTAATTTTATGAATTCTTTACTAAAACAAAAAAATAAAAAAGGATTGTCAAAGAATTAAAAACTCCAGAAAATTTATTAAAATAAGGAAAAAAGCAATCCAAATGACTAAACTAAAAACTAAGTATTCTTTGGAGTCTAAAAAGGTTGCCAGCGCCGAATTCAGAGTATCCCATGATTTATTATTAATTTTTTGAATTCTATCCCAAAATGGAAAAAAGGATTGTGAGACAATTAGAAATAGGAGAAAAATACTTAGAAAAATAAACAATTGCAATCCAAATGATTAAAATAAAA
>CAUOFW020009309.1:0-11833 GCA_963454935.2 Ilex paraguariensis
ACAAATATAAGATGTTTGAATAATTTCAACACATTGTGATTAAATTAGTTTTGAACATTTTTTATTAGTGCAATTGGTATATCTATTTTTTTTGGTATTGACACTTTTTTTTTTTAAATTGATGATTAACTTGGGTTTTGAATTTTATTTTTTTAATTTTTTGAGAACTATAGGTTTTCATACAGTAGTAATTTATTTTTGGTATGAATAATAACTTGATGATTTTATTTATGGATTATAAAAATAATTTATAATTCATTGATTAATAAGAAGTAAGAAGTAAACATCAACCATTAGTACTAAGATGCGTGATAAGAAGATCTATTTATAGTGTACTTTAGGTATGAATCAGTTTGTAATAAGAAGGATGAAAAATTATATAGTAAGTATATAATGGTTTTTAATGAAATATTATATCAAAGGTTTTGAAAAAATCGATATACTAAATAACTTGCATGTCCAAACATGGTAACATTGTCCATTTGGGTACTGATTTTTGTGTTGTAGTGACGGTGGTATGCGATTGTTGAGGTCAAATGTTAAACTATCAAAATTTGAAAAAGAAGCACTAAACTTAGAGATATTATATATTTTATGTGTGTTTAATAGAAATATTTTAAATTTTATGCAAAGTTTTATCGTAAAATTAAAAATTAAGCAAAACTAACTTAAATCAAGATACAAACAATACACTTTTAACATATAACATTTAACAACAATCAGTTAATGACAATACATCCACAACTAAACTACTTGAACATTAAAAATTAAAAATAATAAACTATTGTCAAAACATACACCACTACATCAAACCAAAAAAATCATCAATGATAAACAATAATGGATACCAGCGAGAGTACTTTCGGAGGTTAAATCACTGCCAATACAATTTGGATGGAAGAAAATGGATGGTTGGAGTGGGTAAATCTAGTGGATCTCTAAATTATGTCGTGCGTTGTTGAAGAAGATTTGTCCATTGTTGCAGTCTGTACAGAAAGATGAGAGACTAAGGCGGACGACAATGATTTTCTGAGAAACTAAGAGAGGTGAGACAATTAATAGGAGAAATAGAAAGAGTTTGAGTTGTGTGTTAGAGAAAATGGGTAACATGTGAGTGTAGTTAAATTGGGTGAGATTTAAGGGGCGGAGCCACCCTTGGACCAGAGTAGGCACATGCCCCCCTCAATTTTTTATTTTTTTTTGGCATTATATATATATATATATATATATATATATATATTTTAAATAAAATTTAGATATATTTAATTGTGTCCACCCTCAATTTTTTTTTACAATAAATATATATTTTTTAAAATAAAATTTAGACATATTTAATTGTGTCCACCTTATTATTGTATTATTGTGATATCGATTAAGATAGACGACTACTTAAATAATAATTAATTTTTAAATAATGTTATTGGAACTAATACATTATGATATTAAATCTAATAGCGAGTCTCTACATTTAATAACGTCTATTATCCATCAAATGGTCACAAACCATTGGGTTCCTACTAATTAAATTTTTAATTTTTTTTTTGGTCAAGATTTAAAATTAAATTTTGAATTAGATGCAATTATTATTATTTTTAAATTTTTAGACACAGACATGCCTGAATAATTTTTAGACATATCGTGTTCATTTTTCTAAATTATAGGATTATTTTATTATTGTATAGAAATGAGCGTCATAATGTAATAAATTACAGGATAATAAATGAAAGACTATTATTACCATTTTTATATAGAAAAAAGTATTTATTGATATCATTGATTTGTAATTCTTTTAAATGATAAACAATAATCAGATTTAATTGTAAAATAATAATAATTAGTCTCATGAAATTTTAATTAATTTACTTTTATTTTTTATTTGTTCATTCCATACAAATCTTTTTTTAACCTTTTTATGTTTAATGAACTTTTACGCATAATTATAGTAAATATGAATTTATGAACTTCTATTGTCAATTGAAAAAAAAATGAAAAATACTATTTAGATCTAATTTGATGACATAATTCAATGTACCCATTTGATTGAAAGTAGATTTCATCTAACATTAAAATTTACAATTAAAATAATAATTACATTAAATTAAGTCATTGGTAACATTGATAAAAAAAACAATTAAAATTTATTAATATGTCCACCCTAAAGTATTTTTCTAGGTCCACTCATGGTGGGATCTTATTTTTGTGTGGAATGTGTTGTGAGCCATTGCATTAAGTTTGATGAATTTAGATGAAATTTAGATCATTTAATTTAAAATGAATTTAATTTGAGTTGTTATTGTGTTTTTTCAAATTTAAGATAGAGACATATGAGAGATAGGAGAGTAGAGTCTTACGATAAAAGACTTCTTCATGGACAAAAAAAAAAATTCATGACTAACTGTAAATTGTTAGATCAAAATTTTTGAGATATTCTAAACCGTCTTTTATGTTGGGATTACGTTGTCCATTGGATGTGTTTATGTTTTGTCTCAAAACGATCTAGGCCTCTTTTTATCTTTTGGATTCAAATTTCGTTCTATTTTATATATATACTAGTCATTACTCATGTCTGAAGACACTATGTTACTTATAAAATTTCAACACACAAAGATAGGATGTTTGAATAATTTCAACACATAGCGATTGGATTGGTTTTGAACATTTTTTGTTGGTGCAATTGGTACCTTAATTTTTTTGTATTGGTCACTTATTTTTTTTTTAATTGCAGATTAATTTGGGTTTTAATTTTTTTTTTTTAATTTTCTAAGAACTATAGGTTTTCATATAGTAGTAATTTATTTTTGGTATGAATAATAACTTGATAATTTTATTTATGAATTATAAAGACAATTTAAATTTCATTGATTGATAAGAAGTAAGAAGTAAACATCAATCATCGGTACTAAGATACGTGATAAGAAGATCAACTTATAGTGTACTCTAGGTATGAATCAGTTTATAATAAGAATGATGAAAAATTATATAGTAAGTATATAATGGTTTTTAATAAAATATTATACCAAAGGTTTTAAAAAAATCGATATACTAAATAACTTGCATGTCTAAAAATGGTGACATTGTCCATTTGGATACTGATTTTTATGTTGTAGTGACAGTGTGTATGTGGTTATTGAGGTCAAATGTTAAACTATTAAACTTTGAAAAAGAAACACTAAATTTAAAGAAGTAAGAAGTAAACATCAATCATCGGTACTAAGATACGTGATAAGGAGATCAACTTATAGTGTACTCTAGGTATGAATCAGTTTATAATAAGAATGATGAAAAATTATATAGTAAGTATATAATGGTTTTTAATAAAATATTATACAAAGGTTTTAAAAAAATCGATATACTAAATAACTTGCATGTCTAAAAATGGTGACATTGTCCATTTGGATACTGATTTTTATGTTGTAGTGACAGTGTGTATGTGGTTATTGAGGTCAAATGTTAAACTATTAAACTTTGAAAAAGAAACACTAAATTTAAAGAAGTAAGAAGTAAACATCAATCATCGGTACTAAGATACGTGATAAGGAGATCAACTTATAGTGTACTCTAGGTATGAATCAGTTTATAATAAGAATGATGAAAAATTATATAGTAAGTATATAATGGTTTTTAATAAAATATTATACCAAAGGTTTTAAAAAAATCGATATACTAAATAACTTGCATGTCTAAAAATGGTGACATTGTCCATTTGGATACTGATTTTTATGTTGTAGTGACAGTGTGTATGTGGTTATTGAGGTCAAATGTTAAACTATTAAACTTTGAAAAAGAAACACTAAATTTAAAGAAGTAAGAAGTAAACATCAATCATCGGTACTAAGATACGTGATAAGGAGATCAACTTATAGTGTACTCTAGGTATGAATCAGTTTATAATAAGAATGATGAAAAATTATATAGTAAGTATATAATGGTTTTTAATAAAATATTATACCAAAGGTTTTAAAAAAATCGATATACTAAATAACTTGCATGTCTAAAAATGGTGACATTGTCCATTTGGATACTGATTTTTATGTTGTAGTGACAGTGTGTATGTGGTTATTGAGGTCAAATGTTAAACTATTAAACTTTGAAAAAGAAACACTAAATTTAAAGATATTATGTATTTTATGTGTATTTAATAGAAATATTGTTAATTTTATGCAAAATTTTATTGTAAAATTAGAAATTAAACAAAACCAACCTAAATTAAGATACAAACAATACACTTTTAACATATAACATTTAAATTATTTAATTTAAAATGAATTCAATTTGAGTTGTTATTGTGCTTTTTCAATTTTAAGATAGAGATGTATGAGAGATAGGAGTATAGAGTCTTACGATAAGAGACTTCTTTATGGGCGGGAAAAGAAATTCAGGACTAACTGTAGACTGTTAAATCAAAATTTTTGACATGATCTGAACTGTCTTTTATGTTGGAATTACGTTGTCCATTGGATGTGTTTATGTTTTGTCTCAAAACGATCTGGACCTCTTTTTATCTTTTAGATTCAAACTTCGTTCTACTTTATTATATAAATATATATAGTAACACTAGGGATAACTCGTGCCTGAAGGCACGATACAACTAAAACAAATTGAACATTGAATTTGAACGCGAAATAATCAAACATTGAACTTGGACACGTACTAAACTGAAAGTCTAAACTTGCCCTATACTATGCATAGATCTTAAATACAAAATAATCAAACAATGAATATAAACATGCATTAAACTGAAAATCGTTTGATTATTTTTAATGTCATGATTTTATGAAATAAAAAGGTCAAGTTATGATTCCCCACAATCCTATAAAAATATGATGCCACAAATCACTATCTCAATGAATGAACAAAAAGCAAGCAAGAGGTATTGAATTATATTTTGGGTCACTAAAAAATTTGCTTAATTCAAAAACCAAGTAATGAGAGAAATTAAAATTAATGTAAGAAACTTTTAATTTTTCAGCAAAGTATCATATGAAAATATGATGTAATTCAATATATGAAAATATGCTAGGCCTAATAAACTTGAAAATTTTGGGCATAATTTGCTTTAAGAGTGGACCCCAAGAATTATACAACAAAGGCCTATAATAAATTAGAGACCACAAAATTAAACCTTAAACAAAGAGCATATGAAAATAATGTTAATTAGTCTCTTTAAACCCGACCTGTTATCATTTCGTTCATGAAATGGTGGCGTTCACACCTACAAACCCATATATTTCTTGTGCTTGGAGACCTCGACCATCTTGGAAGTGTAGAGCTAAGTACCGGGTAGACAGTGAGCTATTGGATGGTAGCTTAAGGTGAGCTATAGTGCAGCAAGGAATTTTTTTCCCTTTACTGTTACCAGCTTGAAACCTTTCAAAAAAGACAAAAAAAAAGATAAAGAGAGAGAGCTAGAGGTTTAGCTCTAAATTTTGTTTGCCTTTTAGAGTCCTTGAGGATTTTGTGCCATGGACTTTTATAAAGAGAGAAACTGATTTAGTATGAGAGAGAGCGAGAGAGGGAAAGGGCATAGGGGTCAATAACTTGAGATAAACAGTTTTTCTACATAACAATGTAGGGTCATTGGGTTACTTGTATCCCCGTAAGTTACTCACTATTCACTCTCTTTTTTCTATTCTCTTGATGAATTGAGCATGTATTCAAACTAAAATACATGTAAGAGGATGAGAAACATATGGGGATGGAGATCATGGGAGTGAGTTTTGTTGGGGTTCAATTGTGGTTTGTGATTTTTTCCCACAGAAGCCAATCTAGAACATCACACACTTATTCCACCACAAATGAAACCATTTCACACATCCATCTATTAAGCCCATAGACCCTTTTATCTGCACCAATACCCATGCAAAAAAACATAACACAGGCTACTGTAAAGGACAGTAGCCTTAAACAAATATATTACGTGACACATTTCTCGACTTTATGACACCATAACATACTGCAGCAAGACCCAATATTTATTGCATAAAAACTCATCTAAACCAAATAAAGTTTACCAAATTAAAACCACCAAAAAAAAAAAAAACAAAGACATGAAATCCCTATCACATACATACATGAAAAATAGAGGTTTAAAGGGGCTGATAGATTTCCAGCACATAAAGGGAAGCTCACTTGTTTGTCTTTCGTAATTTCCATCAAACTCAACTTTCAATACAATAGCAGCCTCAAACCCACAAAAGTGCCTATAAAAAACAAAGCAAAATTCAATAATCGGCCAATCATATGATATGCCTTAGAAAATTCAGAAAAAAACACACAAACCCATAAAAACAAAAACCTAAGACAACAAACCAAGAATATGCTTTTTAGTCACTAAGATAGCCCAATGGACTTTCAAACCAAGAATCTGCATAGTGATTTACATTGCTATCATTGAGATTTCAAATGGACTTCAAACCTAAGCAAATCAGTCTTTCCAAGTCATTGAAACTTATGTTCATCCACTTCTACCTTTACCATTTTCTTGACCTGGGAGCACCAAAACAACCATCTCAACCCCAACTCCAGCAACACTAATTTGCATAAACTGGTTTTTGCCCTTTCAGTTCTAGTCCATAAAGTTTGCCCGGTGTACTATAAAGTCTGATTTTGCTTTATCATTCTTTATCAATTCTTCTACCAAGCACCTCTAATGCACCATCTTTTCAGCAAACAAATCAACCAATTCTGCTTCTATAATGCTAATCACCTGCCCATTCGAAAGTGATTTCTCAGTGAGAAGATGGGTATATTCAAAAGTGATTTCAACCTACAGGAAAGAACAAACACTTTATGTGCAAGGAAAGAGGGTGACACTAGGGGTCTCCATGGGTCGGGTTACCCACAGGTCCCATTATCTGGTCTAAAAAGAATAGGCCCGATAGTTGGTCCACCCGAGCTCGAGCCTAATATCCTTTAAGAAAGGACTTAGGTTTACTCCTAAACCCACTACCCCGCCCGAAACCCAAAGCCTGGCCCGAAAATCGAAGCTCGGCCTAATAACCCGCCCACATACCTGACCTAATACCCACCCACATACCCGAAGCCTGAAGCCCACATACCATATATATAATATACATATTTATATCTATACTACTAATAAAAGTACATTATTTAGAAAAAAATTTGATTGACTACTTTAACCCTAAGCACAATATATAAAGACAATACTAGCATTATTTAATTTAGAACTCATTTTAATAAGACTAGATTGATGTTAAACTTTTAATTGAACAACTTGACTCTCACAATACTAACATTATTAATATGAAATTTATATTAATAAAACTTCATTAATATTACACATAGTCAAGCCTTTCATATTCTTTCTTTTAAAGATAAAAATGAATTGTTAAAATAATTAAATTTACTATTATTTATTTCTATCTATTTTCATTAATTGATGACAAGTTTCTGAATTTTCAAATGAAATTGCATAAATGCACTAGAGTCTTATTTAATATAAGATTTATTTCAATATAATTTGGATAATATTATCAAACTCTTACTTTTCATTTTCTTCTCTTTTATGTTTTAGTTTTAAGAAATCCTCTTTAGTTATGTTTATTGGTAATACTAGAAGCCATTTTATTTGTATCGATTATCAATGCTACAAATATGTTCAATATTACATTAAATTACTTATTACAACTTAATTTTTAAAATTTTTTCAACCAATTTTTATAATTAAATAACCACCATAACTTCAAATAGTTCGTTTCCAACATGCCCAACAAAGCCCGCCCAAACTGGCCCGCAAAGCCCGCCTAGTCAAGTCTGCTAAGCCCGCCCAGTCAGGCCCGCCTATAAATTACGCCCAATAGGTGACGGGCTGGGCTGCAGGTAGCTTACCCCTACCCGAGCCCAGCCTGCCACTCGCCTAAGTACGGACACTACAACAATTAAGATTTTTTGTGACAAATTTTTTTGTCACTATAAATGTGTATTTCGTCAATGAAGAGTTTCAGTGATGATATTTCTGTCGTCACTAGGTGGTCACTAGAAGCTTGCCAGTAATTGTCGATAGTGGCAATCTAAAATAATCGTCATTAATTCTATACTTTGTAGTGACAACACTCTATCATCACTAAAAAAAATAAATTTAATGACAAATAAAATAGTCACAAAAGACCTAAAAAATGTGTCATTAAAAGAGTAATAACGTCACTGAAAGTACTAATGTAGTGATGAAGATATTTTGTCACTGTAAATTATGTTATAGTGACAATATATTGTCGACATTAGAGGTATACTTCAAGGGACGAATTTTAAATTCATCACCAACTCTGGGTCTTTAGTGTCAAATTGAGCTTGTCACAAAATATAGAGCCGTTAATTGTATGATTGTCAATGACGAAAAAAAGTTTGTCAGTAGAAGTTGAGATTAGAGACAAATTCTCATTTCGTCACTCAAACTCTTTCAATATATATATATATATATATATATATATATATATATATATATATATATATATATATATATATATATATATATATATATATATATATATATTGACTCTTGAAATAATCTGATAAGAGTCGTGTAACAAAACCAATAATGTATTATCTAGTCATTCGCATCCAAACTATATATGACAATTAATATAATAACTCAAAACTAAAGAACTTAAAATTATTTTTTCTCAAATAAAAATATCATCCAAGTAAATACAAAATAAGTGTATGAAACAAGTGTTTTCCTACTGAATTCCTACTGAATAAAAGACATAAGTACGAAAAAGAAAGAAATAAAAATGACACAAGTGTGGTTCTGTCCGTTGTAAACAACTCGCACCACTATCTATTAATCTGCACATAAGAACAAAATAAAATGATGTTAGTATGTTTTCAACATCCATAAACAATTGAAGATAAGTGTAACTTTTGTAAAACACACCTCATAAACGAGATTTTTTTTGTATAGATGACATAAAAGCAAAGAAAAAGTCACAAGAAAAAAAATATTGCAATTTTCCCATAGCTAATGAATTTTACTCGATGTTCACAATAAAAGTCTCAATAGATAAATTGAGGAACCATTTTGTATAATATAAGTTTTAACACACAAAATTTACCCTCTATAATAATGACAATTCTCTAATATGCAAGAAAGCAAATGCGTAATATATATAGCTTATCATGATGTAGGAGGGCTAGGCAGATGCCCTTGAAGAAGACATATAGGCCTGAAACATATTTTCAAATTGGGTCTGTCGAATCCTCATTTCTTCAATTTGAGTTTGTTGGGACTCTATCATCTGATTTTGTGATTGTATCTTTTTATTTTGAACATTTACTTGCTCAAGCAGCTCATGCTAAACTCTTTCAGCCTCGTTTGCCCTCTTTATAGCCTCTAGTGTATCCAAAGTAGCTCTTTGACTTGATTTGGCAGATGTGTGGGGCTTTGGGTCATGCCCGAGACTACGTATATACCCTAACCTTGTTCCAAGCACAAGGTCGCATATCTGATCTGGATTTAACAAGGTGTCACCCTCTAGTATAGGTTGGGATTGCAACTCCAACATCTGATTCTACAATTTTAAAAGTTTAGTGCAACAACTCAAAAATTTGTATAAAATCTAAAAATTGAAGTATAATATACTACTCAATCTTATATATTTCAACTTAGCTTCATCGCATGACCACCCTTTCATTGGATTATAATGAGTGTCTTTGTAGAACAAAATTCGATCAGGCTCCTCATTAGTCTCTTCATTTCGTTGTATGATTTACAATTAGAATTAAAGAATATAAAGTTAACAATCATATTGTACTAAGTAAACTTGAAATCATACAATATTATATACCATTTCATATCGAGCTGCCACAAATGACTTTGTACTCATGAAGTGGGTAACTTGCAACTTGGCTCGGTTTGCCTTGTTGACTTCACATCGTTTTTGCATTGAAACAATAGGCATGTTAATGGGTTGGATAACCTTTTTATATTAAAATATTGCACATTGTAATTTCACCTAATAATCAACATCAGAGAATATGTTGCACAGATAATTTCAATCCTCCTCTTGTACTCCATCATATGGGTGCTCTCTTGCAATGTCAACATTGTCAAATTTATTGAAATGATTGCAAAGATGATATCGATAAGTCCTATATCGACATTTCATTAGTTGCTCACAACAATCCTTTATATGTTCCTGCATCATGTCTATGTTGAATTTTGCCTAAAAATCAAAGTTACAAAATAAACATTTGTTGTGGATAAAATCAAATAAAAAAATCAAAATAAGAAAAAAAAAAAAAAAAAAAAACTTGACTAGATTGTCACTTACTAAGATGCGGTCATAAAGGGGAACCTTATCCTCTTCATTTGTGTTCTTCCATTCTTTCACCCGGAGAGGAGCATATTGGCGAACAATAAGGCCCAACTCATTGGCAAAGGTTGCTACTCCTAACCCAACTGGTTTTTTCTTCTGCTTAGGAATGTTGACTCGCAGCCTACCAGTGGCACGAATGATCTTTTCCAAACCAAGACCTTTTGTCTTACCTCGACCTTTTTTGACAGTGGTGGAAGCTATATAAAACACATTACATTATTAGTAAAATAATATAAATAAAATTATAGAATAATAAAAGTTATGATCTAACCGCTATTGCTCAAGGGTGTTTGGGGAATAGAAGGATCTGATGGAGTAGGAGCAGATATTGGTAATTCATTGCTCAATCGGTGTGCTCTACTTCTTGGTGCCATTCTAAATTAAACCATGCAGTCACCACAACAATTAGTTTGTTTTAAACAATGAATCCACATATTAAAAAACATTGCATGCATTTATTGAAAGTTATCACCAAAACCTTGAAACTTTCAGAGGCAACTAATCTCATTATTAAAAGTAATTGATTATCATTTTGAGTGACAACAATAAAATTCATCACTATTTATCCAATTTTTCACACTTCTAGTGACGAAGTTACAATGACAAACAATAATTCATAACTAAAAGTTAAATTTTTGTGACAAATAGTGTTGTCGTCACTTATCCTAGATCATTAGTGACAACTTCACATGTCATCACTAAAAAGGAAACATTAATGACAAAAATAACTTGGTCACTAAAAAATTTGTCACTAAAGCCCATCATTGTTGTAGTGGGGCTTGGGACTATACTACCCAAGCCTGATCCGAAAAAAAATTCACTAGCCAAGTCCAGCCCGACCCATGGACAGCCCTAGGTAGCACGGTGCAATTCAAAAAACATGTGGAAAGCGGGACGACGTGTGACTGTGTGAGAGAAAGAGAGATGAGGAGAGGAAAAAAGAAAAGGCATGTGGAAAGATGGATTTTCCAACTCGAGCAGGGGAAACTATTTTTTGAGGCATTTCAACAAAACACTTTATGTGCTGGAAAGGGGGTAGGACTATGGTTGGGGACAGTAGAGGCGTATGACTGTGTGAGAGAATAGAGGGGAAAAGAGGAGAAAAGAAAAGGGTAAAGAAAGATAACTGTGGGGGAGAGAAGTAGAGGAGATGGAGAGAAATTGTGGGTGTGTAGTGTTTTGCGTGTGTCTTAAGAGAGTGAGTGAGGATCAAACAGAGAGAGGGAAGAGGTAGGAAATATAGATTAATACCTTGGAACACTGTTGTTGATGGCAATGGGGCTCTGAGGGTGATACTATGGGCAAGAGAGGGTCGGCAACATCTTTGCTAAGTACATAACAAAGTGTGATCTCATTGCTGGAGATATTAGATATGCTCCCAATGTATTGGTCCTACAAAAACTCTTTCAAATAATGAATCAAGGAGGATTGAACAATCAAAAGGAATAAACCAAATCAAGATGTTGAGTTGTATATACCAATCAGGTAAAGGGCTGAAG
>CAUOFW020009310.1:0-11825 GCA_963454935.2 Ilex paraguariensis
CCCAAAGACAATTTCCACTGCCTCAGATCAACCTTATATTCGATGCTACGGCGGGGCATGAACTCCTTAGTTTCATGGACACCTTCTCTAGCTACAACCAAATTAGAATGGACCCCAACGATCAAAAGAAAACCTCCTTCGTTACAAAGCAAGAAACCTTTTTGCTATCAAGTTATGCCCTTTGGGTTGAAGAATGTCGGAGCCACATACCGAAGGTTGGTCAACCGCATGTTTTAAGGGAAGCTCAGCTCAACGATGGAGGTATACATAGATGACATGTTGGTCAAGTCTCTCAAAGCCAAGCTCTACATCCAACACCTCCGAAAATCCTCTGACGTCATTTGACAGTACAGGATGAAGCTGAATCTAGCCAAGTGCACCTTTGGTGTGTTAGTTGGGAAATTCTTGGGGTTCATTGTGAACAATTGAGGAATCGAGGCTAACGCAAAAAAAGTATAACCTGTCATCGAGATGAAGTCACTCACCCACATCAGGGTAGTTCAACGCCTCACTTGGAGGATAACAACACTTAATTGGTTTGTTTTGCGTTCTAGCGATAAATGCAAACCATTCTACGAAGTTTTAAAAGTTGCCTTCCAATGGAACGAGAAATATGAAGAAGCTTTCCAAGCCCTGAAAGATTAATTGGCTTCACCCTTGGTGGTGGTTAGCCCAAGAAAAGGAGTGGTCCTGACCTTATACCTTGTGGTATTCGAATTCTCTATTAGTGCTGCTTAGTAAAAGACAAAGAAAAGGTACAACAACCCATCTATTTCTGTAGCACAACCCTCAGATGAGCCGAAGAGAGGTATCCCAGGATGGAGAAGCTTGTCTTGGCTCTCCTTGTTGCAGTCAGAAGAATAAGGCCATACTTTCAAACTCATAGTATTGAAATCTCGATTGACCAACCAATGAGCTAGGCCCTGCATAAGCTAGAGTCGTGTGGAAGATTAGTCAAATGAGTGGTAGAACTCAATGAGTTTGATATCAAGTTCAAACTAAGAACAACCATTAAGGGTCAGATACTCGTTGACTTCATTGTAGAGTTCACCCCCTAGATTGAAGACCAACCTGGAGAATGTATGTGGATGGTGCCTCAAACGCACAAGAGAGCAAAGCCGGCCTCATCTTGACATCTCTTGAAGGGTACAACCTTGAGTATGCACTGAGATTCAAATTCTAGGCTTCCAACAACGAAGCAGAGTATGAAGCCCTCATAGGCGAGCTCAACTTGAACCTGTCAATGGAAGCACAACAAATCATTATCCACAGTGATTCCTAATTGTTGGTAAGGCAGGTGGAGGAAGAATATGTGGCCCAGGGAGATAAGATGGCTCTATACATAAGGAAGGTTGAGGGTCAACTTAGGAAATTTGTGCATACCGAGCTCATCCAGATTCCCCAAGAGGAAAACTGCCGAGATGACACACTGTAAAGTTGGTTACAGCGGCCCAATAGGACTTGCGTAGGCCAACAGCTGTGGAACTTCTGCTTGAGCCAAGCGTCCAACTCGATGAAGATCAAGTAATGCCAGTTGAGTAGAACACATCTTGGATGGACCTTATCATTGCCTTTCTGTAGAATGGGGATCTCCCTCGTGATCGAAAAAAAGTTGCTAAGCTAAAGAACAACACGTCTCGATTTACTATGACGCAAGGTAAACTCTAAAAACACGATTTTTCACTCCCTCTACTAAAATGTGCCACTGAGCATAAAGAAAATTATGTTCTAAGAGAGATACATGAAGGCATATGTTGGAACCATATTGGATCACGAGCCCTTGCTAGTAAGGCACTCCGACAAGGGTACTTTTGGCCTACAATGGTGAAGGATTTGAAAGAAATAGTGAGGTTTGCCAAGCATTTCAAATTCACAAAAATTTGTCGTACTGCTCACTAGAGCAGCTCATACTGGTGGTTAGCCTGTGGCCTTTCCAGCAATGGGGTCTAGACATACTGGGACCCCTTCTAGTCGGCATTGGGCAATACAAATTTGCCATAGTGGCTGTGGATTATTTCACTAAATGGGAAAAAACGAAGGCACTAACGAAGATAACCGAGCAAAAAGGTGAGGAATTTTGTGTGGAAGTCGATAATCTGTAGGTTCAGTGTCCCAAGGGCTGTGGTCTCTGATAATGGCAAGTAGTTCGGCAATCCCGGGTTCACAGTTTGTTTCATAGAGCTTGGCATCAAGAATTATTTCTAAGCACCTATACACCCACAATCAAATGGATAAGCCGAGGTCACCATTTGAACCATTAAAATGGCATTGAAGACAAGATTAAAAGCCTCCAAGGTCTAGTGGGTTGACCACCTCCCGACAGTGTTATAGGCTTACCAAACGATAGTGCGCATAGCTGCAACTGAAACTCCTTTTAGCCTTACATATGGAATTGAAGCAATGACTCCAGTTGAGGTTGGGCTTCCCTCGGCCAGGGTTGAGCTCTTTGACCTAGAACAGAATGACTGATCCCCACTCCTCAACCTTGATCTCCTTGATGAGAGAAGAGATGAGGCATTGCAATAGATTTTCTCCTACCAGAGGAAGACTGCATAATATTACGATTAGAGGGTCAAGAGAAAAATTTTCAAGCCAGGCAACTTAGTCCTCAAAAATCTACTCCTAGCAAGAAAAGACCCAACACACGATAAGCTCGGTCCAAACTGGGAAGGTCCATACATAGTAAAAAAGGTGGTCTGACCAAACAACTATGAGCTACAGACCTAATAAGGAAAGGACCTGTAGTATTCTTGGAATGTAAATCACCTGAAATGATATTATCAGTAGGATCAAGTGTCATGAGTACCTGTGAAATTTGAAACATAGAGAGCATTTGTAAAAACTCAACTTCAATCAATGAAATTTGAAATTCTTGCATGCAAGCTTGTATGAGAGATCTTCCCCCACTCAAAGGCTTGAGCTTTTCAGCCACGCTACCACTTCTAAGCTTTTCAGCCCAAGGGCTTTTCAACATGGTTAAACAAAGACTCTTTAGCCTTCAAAGAGTTCTTAAACTCTCAAAGATGTGAGCTTTTCAACTGCGCGACCTCGACCAAAATTTCAACTAAAGAGCTTTTCAGTTCGTTTAAACAAATGCTCTTCAGCCTTCAAAGAGTTCTTCAACTCTTAAAGGCACGAGCTTTTTAGCTGCACTACCTCGATTAGGCTTTTCAGTCTAAGAGATTTTCAGCTCGGTTAAACAAAGGCTCTTCAGCCGTCAGATAGTTCTTCAACTTTTAAAGGTGCGAGCTCTTCATTCGGACGACTTCAACTAGGCTTCTTAGCCTAAGGGCTTTTTAGCTCGGTTAAACAAAGGCTTTTCAGCCTTCAAAGAGTTCTTGAACTTTCGAAGGCATGAATCGTCAGATGTGCGACCTTGATTAGGATTTTTAGCTTAGTCGCGGACACTTCAGTCACTTGATCCTCAGCTAGAAAGATCACAGGCTAAAAAAGCCATCTCTAGTTGAGCATTCTTTTCTTTCAGCTCATCCATTTCCTTCTTAACCTCCAAGAGTTGCCTCATCAACATAGTTAGCCCAAAAGCCATCTCCAAATCATCAACCGACTCCTATAGGAAAAGAATCCTTGTTAACTATATGGAGAGGGGCAATCGGGATAATAGTAGGGACAACAACTGGGATGACAAACAGGATAGGGCTAAGCCTAAACCTAAAGAGGTTCTGAGAAGTGGCCAGTGTGGAGAAGGGAATCACATCAGCTGAGCTAAGGTGGCAGACCCTTGCAATCTCATTAGGAGTCCACCCCAAATCACCTACATTAGCGCGAAAATCGTTAACTTCAAGAAAGGAGGTACAGGACGAGGGTGTCTTGCCTACTTTGAAAGGCAAACTATCTCCTTCCCTAGACTTCACTCTTTCAACACTTGTATACTTTCTAAAGAGTTAGGCATGCCCCTGTCCCTATCTCCAAGTGTGTGATCCACCGATTCATTGAGTGACTCTATCTTAACGTTGAAGTCCCTATCTCTTAAATGTCTATCAGACTTTCGATTTACCCCTTGCTGATTGAAGAAAGCCTTATGTGATCTCAAACAAGCAAGAAAAACCCTTTCTATCTTATTACCTTTGTCCGTAATGTGTCCCCAATAGAGAAGAACTCGGAGATGGTCTATGTCTACCTTGTTAGATTCCCAAGTGTCCCTAGAGAAGAAGAAAACATGCTACGACCAACCCTTGGGAGAGCCAGGAGCATTGAGGACCAACATAGGGATTTGGAAGCTCCATGTGAACCAATAATAACAGGGAGGAAAGTCATCATCAAAGTGAAAGAAATAAAGGAACTCAAAAATAGAAAGGAAGTGGTCATGACCATGCATGCACCAAATAACAAAGAAACTCATGAGGGTGCCCCACCCCTTTATTGAAATTCGTGAAGGGTAGAGCCCAAAAAAGGCTAAAATCCACCTAATCGAAGGAAGAATAGGTAGATTAAGCCCTATCACAAATGCATGTTTGAAAAAACAAAAGTCCCTCCAAAGATAAAGGTTGCAAGGCTCATCAGAAGTAGGGCTCTGAATAGCCACATCCATAGGAAAATGGTATCACCTCCTAATTTCTTCTCCCTTAGCCACTGTCACAGTGCTGGGAAATAGGAAAATGACATATCTTGGATTATCAATAAGAATAGAAGCACACTATTTGAATAGAGAAGAAAAAGAAGCCATGAGGAAGCAAGATGAATACTATCCATGGAAAACACCAGGAAGAGATAAATGCACGAAGATGAAAGACAATTTGAACAACAAAGTGACTAACTTATGGAGGCAAAAGGGTGACGATTATGCTTCTTCAATGAAACGACTTTATAATTGGAGTTAATACAAGGTGCTCAAGGCGAAGTTAGGTGGGCGCGTAAGTAGGTGTATTAAAACACCCTTTCTTCCCAAAATCATACTTGTTAGGTGCCCCTATCAAGAGATGAAAATCATCAATAGTTCATACACTTAAGCTCGATGAATGGCGAGTTAGAGGAAGGGGCAAGGGAAATTTGCACTTAATCAAGTGCGAAGAGCTCGACCCTCTAGCTAGATATCCAATAGCTTTTACACTCCAGCTTGGTAAATGGAGAGCTGGAGGGAGGGGGCAAGGAAAGTTTGCACTTAATGAAGTTTGAGAAAGACACAAAGCTCAGGACGATGAGCCTGGGAAGTCCAGTCCACGACGGTGATAAGATAAAGTTTGTTGACTCAACTCACAAATTCGACATGACCAATGAAAACCATACTCTAACTAGATCAACACCTACTTGGAGTAAAGGGAAAGGTAGACATGGAATATCCTAAAGAAGCTAAAATAGGCTTTCATTCCATTTCAAAAAAAAAAAAAAAAAAAAGGAAGAGATATTTACATATGTTCCACTTTTGTATAAATTTTAAAAAAATAAGGGGAGAGAAAAGAGAGGAAGGAAGAAGGAACATGCAGGAGCATAGGTCCTCTAGGCTTTGAGGTAGTCGGATTAGCATCACCACCACTAGAGGAGCCTTTAGGAGGTGGATTGAATTGAGGCTCAAACTTGTCAAAGTTGAGGTCAGGAAACTTCCTAATGGCTTGTCCCTCAAAGTTGAAGAACCCATCCACAAAGGCTTTGGCAACTTCCCTATTTGATTTTTCTATCTCCCATTTTTGCTTCTCGACCATTGTCACTCCACACTCAAAGAGTCCTCAAGGTCAACAATGACTACATGTGACTGAGCCAGCTGGGCCGTTAGCTCCATATTCTTAGCTGAGTTCTCCAACTCATCCTTCTCCCGGCTCAGCCGATCTCACAAAGAGATATCTAAAGTGGTGCAACGGATAACTGTTGGAAGACTAGAGCTCTCTACTTGAGTGTTGCCTCCAACTCAGCCTCCAACCCTGCGCCTCAGTGTAGCAGTTCAGCCAACCTTGCCTATCTTCTCTCTGCTGTCACTCTTAGATGATGGATCTCCCCGCCTAACGTGCAAGCATGTGTTGTAACCTGAAACCAAATTAAATGGATAAGTGCTTTCGAGTCTAAGGTCAGAAAAGGCAAAACGACAGGTCAAACTTCAAGAAGAGCATGCAAAGAATCTTGGGTCCTAAAGCTGAAGGGGAGGTTGACAGAGCGGCGGAGGTTGACTGCAGGAATCAACTCCATGAAAGCTTGGCTAGCTCTAGCCATGTCGTCCAAAAGACTCATGTCAGAACTGCCAACCACGAACGGTTTGGGATGCCTCAAGCTAAAGTCTTCCATATCCTCGAGAATAGGTCCACGCGCATTGGGCCTATCTCCGAATTAATGGACATGACTCCGACGGTGGCCTCTTCGATAGATAGCGAGGTCAAGGTCCGAGCTTGAGGACTCAACACAGGGCTATCCTCGGTAACACTTGCTCTTTTTAAAGGAGGCTCGGGGCCTCGTGCTAACCTCCTTTGACCCACCTACTCCACAAACACATTTCTCTCGCTGACCAAGTACATAGGAGCTAAACAAATAAGACAATCAATGGAGTAAATCAGGAAGACCTCGTAAAGACAAGGTAATCAAACTTTGCAAGAAAATTAGGCATTTATTGCTTGGCATATTAGATGGGTTAGGTCCTATTAGCTCGGCATAAGAGAAGGGAAAACGAGCCTGAGCCTTATCGACCCGATCTTGCGCTTCTCTATTTAAGCTCGGATACTTATCTGCCTAAAAAAAACAAAGTTAAAACCATAGAAATAAGATATAGGTAGGTTGGTAGAAGAAAACTCACCAAGATGAGGAAACTTAACAAGATAAGCATGTTTCTCCTAGATCGTGGAAATATGAATCGACGAGCCCACTTGGGAAGTAAATTCCCAACCTGTTTCAGACATAAAGAAGAACCTTCGCTTCCAACCTTTAGGCTCAAGAGGAAGGTCAGAGATAGGAATTTCTAGTCCTCTTCCCCCTACAAAGTAATAGAGCCCAGACAGCTACATGGCACGAAAGAGGTTGAGAAACTTAACTAAAGTAACTCGTAGCTGCATGAATAAACACTCCTATAGGATCGGGAGTGCCAAAAGAATAGCACAACCAACCAGCTGTAGCATGGCAAGAAAGAAACTGAAGAAATGGAGAGCCTCCCTCACAAAGGGAGAAAGGGAAAAACCTAAGGCCCAGGTGGAAGGAGACCTTGAAAAAAAAAACCATGTGAGCCAAAGACCGGTGGTAGGGGTCATTGCCCATAGTATGAACCAATACCCTACTGGGAAAATCATAACGGCTAGACAATGCTTGAGTCTCCACAACATCGATCTTGCTAACCACGACGTCTAGGAAGGTTTCTTGTAGGGTGTGGAGCCCAGAAGCAGAAAGCTGAGCCATGGTGATAACTCGAGAGAAGGGTTCATAAAATTAGAGTGGAGAGTTTGATAGAGAATGAAGTAGAAGATACTCAAGCAAAGTGGTGAGATCCTACAAACAAGGTACAATATTTAAAGGGATTTTAGGTGGTACAAAACCCTCCCGAAGGAAACAATAAATGTGCATCCATCACATTAATTACGTCGACCACCTGTTGAAAAAATAGGGAATGAGCACAACTTTTGAGGAGACACCCTCACCTTCATAGGCACGTAACGTCAACTGAAGAAAATCGTCAAACTTGGAGGACATGAAAAGATAGAGTAAAAATTCTAAAATAACCCTGATGTTCCTGAGCAACTTGAGTACGAACGTTTAGCCTGAGACTCAAAAAAGAAAAGGAAATTTTCCACAACTTTTGCAAGACAAACCCTAATAGATCATGAAACATCTGGGCTCCTAGGGACTAGGCTGAGAAGACTTGCCAAGTAACTCAACCACGAGCAAAACAACAACCAAATTTCCAGCTCGGGAGGACTCCATTGCTATAAATAAAGGTTGATACAACTCAGAGGAGCAAAGTTCACCTCTGTCACCCCTCCAAAGCTAAGAGCTAAGAAGAAAACAGCAAAAAAGAAAAGGAAAAAGAGGGGAATCAAACAAGAGAACGCACAAAAGCCATCTTGAATGAAATAAGAAACAAACAGAGGGTATTAAAAGCAGGAAACAAAGTTGTACTAACATAAATTTGCTAAAATTTATACTATGACTATCAGATTTCAGTTCACCACAAAATCCTATAACCCATGGACAAAAGCTATGCAGCGGGCTCCCAAGTTTCTTCAATTTGCTCGACATCAGCTCCCTCTACTGGCTCCTTAGGCTTTAATGCCTCTACCCCTGGCATGAAAGAGTCCAAGTCCAAATCGGGATACGACCTCTTAAACTGCTCTTGGAAGTTCATAAACCCATGCACGATGGCAGAAGCATTTGCCTTGAGGAGCTTAGTAATCCTCCTATCTCTGGCTTTTAGGTCAGTCACTTTTGCCTTCAATTTCTCATCCTTCACCCTTAGTTCGATATCTTTTCCCTTGATGAAGACCTGAAAATGAGTGTTCAATGCGACATAGGCACTCTTTATCTCCGTCATTTTGGTGACAAGGACAACGTTCTTTTCCTCGACTAAGCCCTCCCCAACTTGGCCGTATCTACATCATCTAGTGCTTCTGCCAGCACGCATTCCTTTGTGGCTAGCTCTGTCCTTTGTTATTGCTCAGCAAGTTGGACCCTCTCAAGTTCAGAACGCAAGGAGCTTACTCGAAGGATTGACCAGCTAGCACACTTGATACGTGCTGATGGTGGAACTCCATCATCTTGATGCATGTCAAGGCCTAGCAACAAAGGCACACACTGTAAGAAAATAGAAGAAGAAAGATAATCTAAATGCCATATTCTAGGGGGCCATAAAAGAACACAATACCTCGGCCAAACTATAGATGACGTGCTTGGTCTTCCTTTCGAAGCTGACCTTCATAGCTTGCTTAGCGTCCGTGATGGGAACCAAGTCAGCTAGTTCATCCATAATTGTAGCTAGATCGTAGAGGAATCCACTACCCCTCATATCCACCTCAAGAAGATAATGTGTGATCTTTTCTCCCTTGGGGAATTTCAATGGAGAAAGAACTAAAGCCGTCCCAACGAGCTTGGCTCCTTCAGTCTCAGGTCTATCTTTGGGTGGAAGCTCAAGCAGAGAAGAGGGGGAAGGTTGGTCTTGGAGGAGATCAGATCCTCCTATCCATCCCCCGAGGTGATATTTGCTGACTTCGATTTCAATGGAGAAGGAAGCTTGGACGTTTTCATCAAATTTCTCTCTTTTTTTTCTTCACATCAGCACATCTCATCATTATAAATTCAGGATCCATTTAGTCAGGGGAGTATTCAGACAAGGATTCAACAGGGATGAACTAAGTAGGTAACATCTCCACAGGGGCCCATGCCCATACTCAATAGGCTTCTCCTAGGTCACTATAGTAGAAAAGGACTTAAGACCGTAGGCTCTAGCTAAAGACACTCTTCCAGCCTCTGTGGTGTCTAGGGAATGGTGAAAACCTACAAATGAGACAAAAGACAAGTTAGAACCATGATAAGAATGCATTCAACAAGCAAATATTTAAATTTCATTCTTACGTGTGTCCCTTGGAACCCCCCAAAGATCTGGGATTGCGAGGAATATTGCCAGATGTTCTTGAAAACTCCCAATAATCACCCTAAACAAAGAAAGAACTTTAGTTTTCACCCTTTGTTGGAAGAAGGAAGCCCAAAAATCAAAATCTTAATCGTAACCCACTTGGAAAAATAGAAAAAGCCTAGGAAAAGAGAAGACTTAAGTTGGAAAAGGTGGGAAAACTCACGAATAGTGGGTGGAGAAGTGTTCCCACTCTCGCATTAGTGAACAAGAAGGTAAACCAACAAGCCCCAACCATTAGGGGAAACCCGAGCTAGACACACATTATATAAGGCCATGATATCTCGAATGAAGGGATGAACAGAGAATCTGAGCCCAACGTGGAAAGCCAAGGTGAAGAAATAGGTCATCCCAGGAATAGACGAGTTGTATCTCTCATCCTCCTCAGGAGAACGAAATAGAATAAAAGTTAGAAAGGAGTATTCCACCCTCAGGGCCTCCAAGTCATCCTTGTCGCTACGACTCAGAGTTGACTCGGCACAGAAAGTAAGATCAAAAAAGTCTCATTGGACCTTTTTCTTTTCAGGGTCAGAGGAAACTGAAATACCTTTAGACCCCCTCTTCTTAGCCCAACTAGTGACAGTTAGAGGCAAAGCCAACGGAGGCTTGATGTTGAGACTATGGGAACAAATCTAGGATCTTCCAGATCTGACACGTTAGCATGAAGCTCGAATCTCTATGCTAAGACTAACAAAAACTGATCACCCTCAATTGGGGTACCGTTGCTGATAGAAAGTTCCTCACCACCATGGGGGATAAGGCCTCTTCAGCATGACCATTACTGTGGGAAACTGAAATCTCCTTAACACTCTCATTACTTCCCTCTCTGGATGCAGGATTAGAAGAAATATCAGATATGACTCTCCCCATTGGGGATTCAAATCATAACTGAGAATGCAAAGAAGGTAGATGCAAAGCATAATTAATCAAAAATAGTGAAACTAAACATCAAGATTTGATCAAGGCCAGTCTCAACACGAGGGGTAATCTACGAACCGCAAAAGGAAAGCAAAACTATCGGAATGACGCCGAAAATAACTAAATCTCCAAATAATGAAACAGAACTCGCTATCCCACTAGCTGGGGTTAAAGGGATCCAATATGAAAGAAAGAGAATGGGTATGTACCTAATGAATGGCTAAAACCATTTCATAGAAAAAGAAAGCACAAAGTTCTCAGAATCACCAACGGAAAGAGACAACCACTTTAAAAGCTAGGAAGGGGGAAAGAAGCGCGAAAATTCAAAAATTCAAAATAAGAGTAGAAAAACAAAGGGCATTCCCCCTTTTTTATAACATTTACTACCACGATGAGAGGTGGGAAAAGCATCGTACCAAAGGAGCCCTCTCCTTGCAATGCGTGTCATCTCCTACCATATCTTTTGCATTGGAGCATGTATACGAAAGTTGAACACACTACTGGAACAATGCTAGTAATCATGAGGAACAGTCATCCACAGGGTAATCATTGCAACATAAAATCGATTTTAGCCCTAGGACAGAGTTAGAGGGTCATCCTCCTAACCTGGGGTTGTGGGGCAACCAATGATGGTGGATTTAAATCTGGGCCCCCTCTGGTGGCCAAAACCCTCTGGGCTCACCGAAGGCAATCCAAGCATCTCATCTAGACAGTATTCATTGGGCTCAAACTGGACCACGACCTAGTTCCATAGAGTCCCAAAACAAATGATCTCGAAATAGGCACCAACTCAATGTTGACGAGCCCAAATAGGTACCATTTGGGGAATGAGAGCACAACACCAAGCCAGTCTGTAAGAGCTGCAACATTACATGTGGACAGGACACAAAGGGACAATACTTGACAATTTTGATGAACGAAAATCCACCGATAGTGGAGATAGCTCACCCATTGCAGCCGGTGAGTAATGGGTGCAGAAAAGCATCAGGGATTACAACTCAATAATCCCAAAAGGGACCACAAAATCAGCACAAAAGGATCAACACGAAAACCCTAATGGCCAGATGTATAAATAGCTGACGATACTACACAGATATTCATCTAGAAGACTACGCAATAGTAACCTAGGCAATATTTGTAAAAGGCTTCTAGCTAAATACCTTGCAACTGATATGGCTGACATCCTAGTATTTAGATTTGAGTTGAATAAGGACACTATCACCTTTAAGGAGATAGTTGTTAGGATTTCTATTATCTCTAATTATTAGTTAGCTATGGGGATAAGCATGTTATCCCAGTAGATTAGTAGATTAGGATTGTTATTATCTTGACTATTTGTAGGCATTTGTAGTTCATA
>CAUOFW020009311.1:0-11824 GCA_963454935.2 Ilex paraguariensis
TCTATGAGTCAAAGAAGGAATGCAAAACTAAGCGTAGAGTTCTGTATATATAGCCAAACAATAGTATAAAACGACCTGAACATATCTTTAGTCTAGGCAAGACATAAAGTCGTAGTAAATAAAAAGGGAAAAACCCTAATAAACTAGACTAAAATTTCAACATTCCCCCTCAAGCTAAGTGCAAAAATGTCAACTAACCCAAACTTGACAACGGAGTCGCGGAGAACGGATAGAGTGACAGGTTTGGTGAAAATATCTACAACTTGATCACTAGTCTCCACAAATAATGGAGTGACAATACCGCAGTTAACCTTCTCCCGAAGAAAGTGAACATCGATCTTTTATATGTTTCGTCCTCTCGTATAGTATAGAGTCAGAAGCGAGGTGAATAACAGATCGATTATCACAATATAATGTGGATGAAGAAGTTATTAGAAATCCCAACTTGCCAAGAATCGATCGTAGTTAGATAATCTCACACGTGCCAAGTGCCAGTACTCAATATTCTGCCTTTGCTAACAAGTGGGAGACAACTACCTATTTCTTGCTTTTCCAAGAGATAAGATGAGTCTCTCGAAAAACACAGAAGCCTGTAGTAGATCAACTGTCACACACTTCTCCATAATCTGAATCTGAATAATAGGTTAGAGAACTAGTCTGAGATTTTGATGTGTAGAACAACCAAAGTTAGGATACATGACTTATGGTATCACTTGAGATAGTTGTGAATGAAAAGGGATACTCAAATTAAGAGTAGAACCCCGTATATATATCCAAAAAATATAGAGTGACTTAAACACCCTTGTAGTTTAGGCAAAATATAAAAATCATAGTAAGGGTACAAAAGGAAAAAGAAATCCTAATAAACCTAGACTATCTATACTCCAACACTCCCCCTCAAGCTAGGCGCAAAAATGTCAACTAAGCCAAGCTTGACAACGGAGTCCCGAAGAATAGACAGAGAGACAGGTTTGGTAAAAACATCCGCAACTTGATCACTGGTCCTCACAAACGATGGAGTAACAAGACCACTGCTGACCTTCTCCCGAAGAAAGTGAACATCGATCTCTATATGCTTCGTTCTCTCATGTAGTACAGAGTCAGAAGCGAGCTGAATAGCAGATTGATTATCACAATATAATGTGGAAGGAGAGGTCACTGAAAAACCCAACTCGTCAAGAATTGATCGTAGCCAGATAATCTCACATGTGCCAAGTGCCAGTCGTCCCCTGCTCTCTGCCTCTGCGGACGAGCGGGAGACAACTGCCTGCTTCTTGCTCTTCCAAGAGAAAGATGAGTCCCTCGAAAAGTACAGAAACCCGTAGTAGATCGACCATCACATGCTCCCCCATAATCTTGAATCTGAATAACAGGCTAGAGAACCGGTCTGAGATGAGTGATGCATAAAACAACCCAAGTCCAGGACAAGACTTGAGGTACCGAAGAATATGATAAACTGCATCAAGATGAGGCTGACATGGCCTATGCATGAACTGACTAACTCGGCTGACTGCAAATGAAATGTCTGGCCTAGTATTGGCTAAGTAGATAAGTCTACCTACCAATCTTTGATAAACTGTCGGATCTTTCAACTCCTCACCTTCAGCAGTAAGCTTCAGGTTTGGAATCATAGGTGATGATGCCGGGTTTTGCACCCCAACATCCCAGTGTCTGAAAGAAGATCCAAACATACTTTCTCTGAGAAAGAACAATACCTCTGCTTCTACGGGCAACCTCAATCCCAAGAAAGTATCGCAGAAATCCAAGATCCTTCACATCGAAGGCCTTCCCAAGGTCTATCTTGACCTGCGCAGTCCCAAAACATCATCACCAGTAATAAAATATCATCAACATATACCAGAAGGATGACACACTGTCCAGAAGTATTCCGTCGAATAAAGCAGGTATGATCAGAATGAACACCTGGTGAACCCCAATCGTATGACTATATCACTGAAGCGAGAGAACCAGGCTCGTGGCGACTGTTTCAGTCCATAAAGAGACTTACGCAGTCGACATACCTTTCCAGCATACTCCCCTCACCACGAAAGCCTGGTGGTGCATCCATATAAATAATCTCGTCCAGATCACCGTGAAGAAACGCATTCTTCACATCTAATTGATGAAGAGGCCAAGAGTACTCCGCAGCCAGAGAGATAATTAACCGAACAGTAGTCAATTTTGCCACGGGGCCAATGTAGCACCAAAATCACGACCTGGTACCTGAGTAAAGCCCTTCGTCACAAGTCTAGCCTTGTAACGATCAATAGTACCATCCGCAAGAAACTTCAGGTGTAAACCCAGCGACAGCCAACAGGCTTCACCCCTGAAGGTAAGGAGACAAGATCCATGTATGATTACGCTGAAGAGCGTCCATCTCTGTCTGTATGGCAAGAACCCACTGGGGCTCCCGCATAGCTTCCGAAATAGAGCGAGGAACCAGCGTATCTGATAAGGCCATAGTATAAGCTCGAAATGTGGGAGACAGATTACCATAAGAAACATAAGCAGAGATCGGATATAAAATCTTGGCGGTCCAACCATATCTATCAACTGGACGGCGATCACGCCTTGGATAACGACGCCCTAAATCATCATCCTCTACTGATAATATCTTATCAGGTAAAGTAACTGGCTCAGCACCTGTAATCTCATCAGTACTAACAACAGGTGCATCAATATGCTCAACAAACTGAGAAGTATTACCTGCATCGCCTGAGGTAGAGGGGATATCAGTAGGGTGATGAGAGCGAGGACAACGAGCATACACCTGCAAAGGAGAGAGACTGGTAACTCTGTACTGACAGGGATGAGTGACTCCTTTGGAGGAAAACGGATGACCCTGTAGGGATAGTGATCAATGACTCTGACTCTTGTGGTAATGGAAAATCAAAGGGAGTATCATCAACTGGAGGGGCAGACAAAGGACTGAAAGGAAAATAAGGAATATGCTCAAGAAAGGTAACATCTAGACTGTGATACATACGACGCCTAATAGGATCATAACATCGATACCCCTTAGATTGATGACAATAGCCCACAAAGATACAACGAATCGCTTTATCATCAAGTTTATGACGAGTAGGAGACCGATCCTGAACAAAACATGTGCATCCAAAACACACGAGGGACCGGAAAAAGTGTCCGCTCAGGAAATAAGACCTGTAAGGGAGCCTTATGCTGAAGAACACGACTCGGCGTACGATTGCACAGAAAGGTAGAAGTCAAAACAGCAAAATGCCAATAAGATTTTGGTACCCTCATGCCTCTAAGCAGACAACGTACCATCCCTATCAAACTCCTATTTTTTTCTCTCAGCAACACCATTTTGCTCAGGAGTATATGGACAAGTGAGTTGCTGAAGGATACCCTGAGAAGAAAGGTGAGACACTAAAGCATCAGACACATATTCTTTGGCATTATCCGAACGAAGAGCACGAACAATGACATCGAATTGTGTCTTAATCATCTGTAAAAACTGAGTGATTATAGGGAGCACATCAGACTTCCTATGCAAAAGGTAGACCCAAGTACAACGGGTATGATCATCTATAAATGTCACATAATATCTGGCACCTGACAGAGCAGTAACGGGAGAGGGTCCCCAAATATCAGAGTGTATTAGGTCAAATGGCTTGGGTGACTGGTGCATGCGAGGAATATAATTGGCCCTAACATGTTTTGATAGGGACAGATAACGCAATCAAGTTTACCACCAACACAAGCATTACTCAAAGCAGGAAACAACATACATAAATATTTAAAATTTTGTATGTCCAAAACGGTCATGCCACAATTGAACAGTTTGTGACGAAAAATCATAACGACAACTACTAGGTAAAATACTAGCATGCAAGCTAGGAACAGAAAAAGACAAAGCAGGTGCAGGTGAAGGAATTGGTGAAACTGGAGATGGATTGCCAAGATAATACAGTCCATCTTTCTCATGTCCCTTGATAATAATCCTCCTGGTACTCAGGTCCTGCAATAACACGAATCAGATAAGAATACAACCGCACAGTGAAAATCTCTGGCTAACTGATGTACAGATAATAGATTCATGGCCAACTTTGGCGCATGAAAAACCGAATGTAATGTAAGGCCATCTGGGAGACGGACTGTACCCCTACTAACAATAGGGGCATGTGTTTCCATCTGCTAACTGAACCTGTGTATGTAATGGCTCGTCAAAAGTGGTGAAGTGATGGGCCTCACCTGTCATGTGACCATTCGCACCCGAGATCCAAAGGGGATGAGACCAACATCCAAAGGGAGATGAACTGCACAAGCGTGAAGGCACGAGATACAGTGTGACAGCACTCTGAGAAGTCAGAGCAGACATAAGTATATCTAATCGGGAAGTGATAGCATCCATATCACTTTGCCAAGGAGGAGCAGTAGCAGGAGTGGCGGTAGTGGGCGGTGGTACCTCAGCAATAGCAACAGTACGGCTGCGAGAAGGTGGCTTAAGCTCTGGATGGAGCTTCCAGCAAGTAGCCCTGAGATGTCCTGGTCGGCCACAATAATCACATTGACGAACCCCCGTCTGCGCTGATCTGGGGCGCCCTGACGGCGCTGGTGAGCGTTGCCTATCCCTGACTAAGGATCCTGAACGGGACCCTACAGCAGCTGCAAGGGCCATCTGGTCAATCGAAGGAGTCAAAGCTGCAACTGGAAGTGATGCAATACGGACTCGACGCTCATGCTGCTCAATCATCCCCATACACCTCATAAAGAGAAGGAAGTGTCAACATCGACAAGATCTGAGAACGAGGTCCCTCAAACTCATCACGAAGCCCCATAAGGAACTTGTGAATCCTATCCTCCTGCTCTCGAGTATGCAAGAATGCTGCTCCCTCGGCTCTATCTTCGGAATAGCAGCAAGAGGACGTAGAGACTCATACCGCTCCAACGCTGGGTCCAAATAGCCATAATAATCCTGAACGGTTCATATCCTCCCTGCCGAGCATATGAGAGCTCCTGAGAAAGCTCATAAACACGAACTCCCGTCCTGACTGAGAATACATCTCTGATAATGCGCTCCATAGCTTCGGACAGAGCTATGAAACTGGTAGATCCTGCAAACAGAGGGCTCCATTGAGCCAAATAACCATCCAAAATGACACAGTTTTCAGAGAACCACGCAGAATATTCAGGGTCGGCATCAGCTGGCTTTGGGTGAGATCCCGTCAGCCAACCAAGCTTCCCTACACGGCCTAAGAAAAGTGGAATGAGCGTGACCACTCAGCGAAGTTACGACCATTCAACAATTGTGCCGTAACTTTTTGAGAGATCATGCCCGGTAATGCTGGTAATGCAACTGTGCTAGTAGGCACTGTATACTGGTCAAACATAAAAGTGGAAGTACCCATAGATGTCTCAACGGTAGAGGTGTCAACAGTAGGGTTCTCAAGTCCCTCAGTAGTAGCCATATCAACAACAATACTAGGGCACCCGTGACAGAAAAATAACTCTAAGATAAATAGAGGAATAAAATAAGGGGAAAATATACCTTCAGTCGAACAGTAGCGACAAATAAGGAAGGTCTAAAAAGCTCCCAAATAATCAAGTCACGGTGCCCAGAAATCCAATAAATATAAATGATCTACTGCATCAAGAGCAGATCAACAGACGGAGAAGAAGATTTAACCCCTCATAAAAAAAAAGGATCCTAGATACTGCAACCTAGTAGCACTATGACGAAGAGTGCAAAGGATGAAGTTAAAACGAGAAACACGACCCGGCAGTGGGCTGAGCAGTGACCCAACAGTAGGCTAGGTGGTTGGGCGTCGTGTTTATTGGGCAGTGGGTTAGGTTACTGGGCTGGTCTAGTTTGGGACTATATTGGTTGGTATGGGTTTATCAGTGGACTGGTTTGATGTGTGGGCTATATTGGCTGGTCTATCGGTGTGGTTATTGAGGCAGTCAATCGGTGGTTGGTGATATGGAGGCAGTCGGTGTGGTTATTGGGCAGTATGTCGTGTTTATCAGTATGTTTATTGAGCTATATTGGTTGGTCTGTCGGTGTGGTTATTGAAACAATCAGTTGGTGGTTGGTGATATGGAGGCAGTCGGTGAGGATGTGATGTGTTGGAGGCAGTCGGTGGTTTAATATGTAGGCTAAAGGGGTTTTTCGCTGGTAGGTGGGTCGCTGCAGTGGCTAATTTGGAGCAGTCACGGTGGCAGTGTGGTGGCCGGTGGCTGTCAGCTGCAACGTGGAGGAGGGGCTAGGGTTAGGGTTACAGTTGTGGCTCTGATACCAACTTGGAATGAATGTGTGTAAAAAGGGATACTCAAATTAAGAGTAGAGCCCCGTATATATATCCAAAAATAATACAGAGTGACTTAACATCCTTGTAGTTTAGGCAAAATATAAAAATCTTAGTAAGGGTAAAAAAGGGAAAAGAAATCCTAATAAACCTAGACTATCTATATCCAACAGACACAAATGTCGCGATGTTGGGATGGTGGAGCACACCTGAGTTTTTCTCAATAGAGTTAATGTATTGGTTGCTATTTCTTTGATTTGTTATTAATGAGTATGAAGTCACTCATAGTAGAATGCTCAATTTTTTTCTCAGGCAATGAAGAGGGGAGGATGGATCAGAAGGGGTTCGTACTGAGGTGTTGTATTCTGTAATTTTTGAGGAGCGTTGAACATGATACTGTGTATAGATGTTAGCATATGACAACTCCATTCCCTGCTTAGTTGTTCAATGTATATGCTTGTATTTGACAATGAGACCTTATTAGCCAGATCATCCTCAATCTTGGGATGGATTGCTGGTTTATGTTTATTGTTTACTTTCAATGTTTTTGAATAAATTGGACCCAATTTTCAATTTTTCGGTTATATATTGTAAGTTATAATTCTTTTAGTTATTGTTTGGCGTATTTTGAATTGTGGGAGTGCTAGACTTGATCTGCTTGAACCAGCGCGTGAGTTGAGTTTCCTTAATCGTGACTGTTCAGGTGATTAAAAATATATTTATCTGTGAGAGCCATGGCAAGGCATTGAGTTGTCAAAAAAAAAATGAAACAAAATATTATGTAGAAAGAAAGGTAACATGTTGAAAACTTTGTTGTTTATAAGGAGCCAGCTTAGCAATAACTTAGGAATGACACAAAAATGAAACAAATTCCAAAATACACTTCACTTGACCCCTAAGACTATCCTTTTTTAGAAGAAACAACAGTGCATGAACCTCCTCTTAGGTGGTGGTGTGGTGTGGTGTTTGGACATTGACGCTCGATTTTCAAATTCTTACGTTTGCTTGATACACGCAGCACAATCATGTAAATAGACACCCAAGACACAAAAATCACGAATATTAAATAGAAATGGGAAAATTTCCATCACGCCCCTTTAGTTTCTAAATTTTCAATGACACCTCTTCTAGTTTAATTTAAACATGACTAACACTCCCTATCATTAAACTACCATTTTTAACAAAAATAATTCATCTAAAATACCAAAAATACCCCTACATAACCTCAAGTAATTTTTCTACATAAAATTTTATTAAAATTCGAGTTGTTAAAATTTAAAAAAAAAATTGTAAACAATTTTAGTAATACTAATTTGTTATTTACTAACTCGTAAATTTTTAAAAAAAATTCGAACCTATTAAAATTTATTTTTTACATATTAAAATTTGAGTCTATTTGAATTTTACCCTAGTTATTAGTGCCGATTAAAATTCTCTTTGGAGTCGATTAAAATTTATATTTCTTACTTATTAAAATTCGTGTCAATTAAGATTCGATTTATTAAAATTTAAGTCAATTAAAATTCAAATATTTTTATATATTAAAATTTGGGTTGATTAAAATTCAATGCGAATTGATTAAAATTTGATTTGAGTCGATTAATAATAATTTTTAATTGGCTCAAACAAAATTTTAATTAGCTCAAATTTTAATACATAAAAAAATATAATTTTTAATTGGCACAAATTTTAATATGTAAAAAAAATAAATTTTAATTGGTTTTCGAATTTAATTACGAAAAAAAAATTAGAAAACAGAGGAGGTCTCATTGAAAAAATACTTATCTAGAGGGGATCTCATTAAAGATATGCTTATCTAGAGAGGGTGTGGATGAAGTTTGTTCTCAAATATATCATAGTCAATTTAGTAAAATTGTATTCTACTTAATATTTTTAATCTGACAGGGGGTGTCATTGAAGATTCACATTAGAGGGGGTGTGGTTGAAATTTTTCCAATAGAAATTTAGATTGTACCTTTTTTTAAATGCTATTTAGTCTTTTAGAATAGTAGACTATTAGCGTGTTATTGACGCTTTTTAAGCATTTTTGTTTCGTAATGTCAGCATTGAGATACAAAAAGATCTACTTAGATTCAACGTTTTAAACTTGTGATGGATTCGTTTAAAAATAAATGATTTTTAAACTCTGCCATCCCTGTTTCGTGTAGAGAAGTTTTCGTATATTGAATACAACTTTTGGTTGTCAGCTGTGGTTGCTTCCGCGATGAACTTTGGTTCAATGCAATTACACACTTACAAGATTGCACAGGATACTCTAAGCTAAATATTTTATGTAACTAGTTTTGATAATTCTAGAAGAAAAAAAACCTCAAATTCAACATCAAATTAGCTGATTGAAACTTAATTTTCTAGGATTCACGTGGTAATAAAGGAAAAAAAAATAATAATATTTTTTTTTACGATTTTATCTGGTGACATGATGGATCATAGCTGTGGAATTAATAGCGAGTCCCAACTAATAATAGGATTCATTGTCAATCTAATGACAAAAAATTATAAAGTTGTCAAATAAAGTCACTAAATAAGGTCAATGTAATATTAATTTTTTTATCGTAATCTTAAAAAACTTAAATCAAACATATATTTTGTGAGTAATGTCTAATTCATAGAAAAATAATATTATAAGAGTATCAATGACGAAACAATATAATCTGTCAAATAATCTATGAATTTGGAAGTTTTAGAATTTTTTATTTAATTTAAAAATTAAGAAAATTAGTTATAATATCAATAAAAAAAATATATATATTAGAAAAACTTCAATACGAATACTAAACAATTAATATGCATCTAAAAAAAATTATATTAAATAATTAACATTATTATTAAAAAAAATTTCAATTAAATTTATCGCTTTAAGCCTCAAAACATATTATGCCACCCATGTGTATATCTTATCTAGTCTATATTTATTGATAAATTTATGGCAAACCAATACAAGCACAGCATTTGACTACTTGATCTCTCGTCTCGTCGACATAACTTTTTTTTTAAAAGAACACAATAGTGAATGAATTGACTAAATCATGTTAAATTTTTTTTTTTATATTAACTATATTTTGAATATAATTAATTTTTTAATACCAAGGATGGAATTACGTCTGGAAAACCTTCTTGGACCCCATGTGAAGTCACTATTCTGTGACTTCATTTTGGAGGGAAAGACGCAGTTATTCTGAGGACTCTATACAGGAATGGCAAGCTGTCAATTGTGTTACTCTAAGGAAACCCAAAATAGAATTAAAAAAAAAGCATTTCAATCATGTTTGGGCACTACACCAGAACATCGCATAATAAACACATCAGAAACACTATAAGAACACACCATTGTGAATCCAAAATACACAAAAGCTGTAAAGCAGTTTCAACTTTTCCATCTTTTCAAATCCCTTCCTACCTTTCTTAGCAACCCAACCCCCCCCCCCCCCCCCCCCCCCCCGCCCACCAGGTTCCTCTATAGGACCCACATCTCTCTCTCTATACCCATTTGGGAATTAGAACAAAGGGCATGGCCATGGGTTCATCTTCAAACAGCACTGAATGTGTGGGTATGTGAGTTTTCTTTCTCAGTGGGTCAAAATACACTTTGACCACCTCGAGTATCATATTTCTCAAATTACACTTTCAACTATTTTATTGGTTTTACATCGCCTAATGATTAACACTTGTTACAAATTTACTAAAACGTTATTTCATTTTGCCCTCAAACTATGAAATTTTGCTCTATTTTGTCTTGACAAGTTAATAATTTATGTTCAAAAAGAAAATGGACACTTAGGTTCTTAGTAATACGAGATCAATTCAAGTGGTTAAGAGAGAAATATGAAAAATTCAATACAGACAAACTAAAAACGAGTACATAGTTAGGGTGCTCCAAAGTGTAATTAGTCCTTCTCAGAATTTTGTGGTTTATATGTGGAGAATGTGATGCATACAGTTCTTGAAAAGTTATTTGATATGCGTATGGAAAAATTTGCATGCAGGAGTAGATACTGAACCAACCGCCCTCCAAAAGCATGTTATGTTCTTTGATCAGAACAAAGACGGAATTCTTTATCCTTGGGAAACCTATCAAGGTTTTTCTCTCCCTTAAAAGTTTTTTTTTCTGTTTTTTTTTTTTTTTGTTTTTTCGGTTGAAATGAACTCTATATATATCATGAAAATTTTGATGACGTTTCTAATTGGGTGTTTTTATTTATTGTTTGTTTTGTTTTGGGTTAATCAGGTGGTCGTGCAATTGGATTTGGCATTCTTAGGTCTACCGCTCTCGCCATTTTCGTCCACCTTTTTCTCAGTGGCAAAACTAGACCTGTAATCTCTCTCTCTCTCTCTCTCTCTCTCTCAATATATATATATTTGAGCTAAGAGATTAGGGGTGCAATTCGGGTGGGTCTGGCGTGTTGGACAATTAACTCTAACTCAACTCTAATATATAATTTTTACCTTAACTCTGACCCTAACCTCACTCGGGTTGGGAACTCAATCCGAAACACTGCCCGAGTTTAATTCGGGCAGGCTCGAGTTGATGATTTCGGATTATTTTACGAGTTTAATTTGAGTAGAGCTCAAAATAGGCTTGTTACTCTAAACCTAATACATATATTACATAATATTCACCTAAATTAACAACCAATAATTTCAACTAAGTTTTTAAATGGAGAAGTTAAATGAACGAGAGAGACAAAGAAAACGAGAGAGACAGAGAATGATAGAACAAAATAAAAAAATCAGTGCTAATACTAATTTTTTTTTAATTTGCCGGTTTCGGGTTGAACTCAGATTCACGAGACCTTAACCCGAGCCCAACTCAAATTGAATTCGGATTGGAGTTTCTTGACCCAAGCCCAACCCACCAACCCAAGTATTAAAAACCCTTGCCCAAGCCCTAATGTTTTTCGGGTTGGGCTCGGGTTGAAATCTGGTTCCCAACTCAAGTTGCACTCCTACTAGCGATAGACCCATAATTGAAGACAGTTTATAACTTAAAAAAAATTTAATTAAAAAGTTAATCCCAATAAATAATCAATCAAAATAGTTATAAAAGAAAAGAAAACCTAAAATTGAGAGCTATTAGCATCATAATTAGTTCTCAAAGAAGGCAATTTGAAAGTTCATATGGCCAAATAATCTACAAAAATAACATTCAACGATTAGTAAGAAACACGAAAGTGTAAAAATTTTCAACGTGTTTAAACAAATTGTTGATGTTTTGCGATGAATTAAACTTCGTAAGACTTATAGTTTTTTTCCACTTGAAATGATGATTTGATGCATAGACTTGTGGAAAGTTTTTATGTTTACAATGTAGGTAACTATAGAATGAAATATTTTTTTTTGTATGCTGCAGGGAAAATTCCCTTCTCTACTCTTCCCAATAGAAATTAAAAACATCCAGAGAGCCAAGCATGGGAGTGACTCTGGTACATATGACACAGAAGGAAGGTATACTTGGTGCACTCAACAAATAATTCAATTATGTGTAATGTATTGGCCCCCTTAAGAAAATCACAACGATTTTGACATAATGGTAAAAA
>CAUOFW020009312.1:0-11802 GCA_963454935.2 Ilex paraguariensis
ACGATCGACTCTCTGTCGCTGCTCCTACTGGTTTTTTCGCTGCTCGTTTGCTGGTTCTGGATCTTCTTCCTCTCTGTCGCTGCTCCTATTGGTTTCTTACTGTTCCTACTGGTTTTTTTTTTCCCTGATTTCCTGATTCTGATTGATTCTGACTGTGCTTCCTGATTGATTTCTCAGTTCTTGAGATAGTTTATTTAGTTGCTTGAATTGTGTGTCTTATGTTTTTAAATATTAGAATTTTGGATATTGTTAGTGTTTGTTTGAATTTAAATGTTTAAGTTACGAATGTTATTAAGATTTGAGATATTATTAGTGTTTGTTTTAATTTAAATGTCTTATGGTTTCACTTGCATTTAAATATTTAGTATATATAAAATTAGAACTTAGATGTGTATAAGTAATTAAACTAAAATATATATATATTTTAATTGTTCGCTTCGCTTCGATAAATCGTTTCGCTTTGCTTCTTGCTTCTCGCTTCTCGTCTAGGCATTAGGAGCCTTGGTCGTTTTGGTTCGTTTTACGCCTTAAATAACACTGCTCTATACCTTAATTTTGGGTAAACCTTTGGCTATCAACCTAGCGTTGAATTTATTAGAAGTACCATTTGCTTTTAGTTCTCATTAACACCCGTTTAAAATATGTAACTTTTCTATCTTAAGGTAAATCACTAAGTTCCCAAACATTATTTTTCTCAATAGATTCTATCACCTCATTCATAGTTTTTAACCATTCACTAGAATCGGGTGAGTTAATAGCTTCTTCATAATTAAGATGATCTTCAACTTCATCTAAGTCTACAACACTTCATGTTCACTTAAACGAGCATAAAAACCATCCAAACAAGAGGCAGGGGCCAAACATTTTCAGACTACCAGCCCTAGGTTCCTTAGATAAATCATTGCTATTAGAAGGATTTTGCATATTTTCATCTTCAATTGGGTTACATTGGATTTTTAGGTTGCCCCTAGATTGGATATGACGACTCCAATAGGGAAACTGCAAATCAATGGTTAAGTAAACCCTAAATAAGATCTAAGGGGAGGGGTCAATTTATATGACCTATTCTCACCAATTCAATCACTATGTTGAATTAAGCAATGTTCAATCAAATAACCAACAACAACAATCAACACAAATCATTTGCCAATAAACAATATGGAATGTTCAACATATCTACAATCGATATATTGTGATATAGTGATCGAGTATGTTTAAAGCGATCAGACAATCAATCACACAAAAATAACAAGGCATGTGATTTTTACGTGGAACCCCTCAAGGAAAAAACTACGGACCAAGTCTAGCTTTAGCCCTCCACTATTGAAATAAACAACATAGACACAAACACCTACCGTCCCTAGCTGCACAAAATGTAAGCTGTCCTCTTGCCTCATGCTCGTCCCAACGAACTCCCTCTCGTTGTTCAACTCATAGAACATCGACTCCCTCTAGTATGGGTTTAGATTAGGCACCCTCTAGAATGTTGTTGACTTGTTCGGTCTACACACTTGATCTTCCTCTTTGAAAATTAAGTCCAACTTGAACTTTTTCGTTTTGGAGAAACGAACAACTCTGAGGCTTTGTGTTCAACCTAGAATGGATATTCTCAAGGAATACACTAAAAAATGTAGGTAGTAGATCTCTCAAGAATAAGAACAACCTAACAAGCTTCTTGGAATAAAAAATACACAAGAGAACACAGTTTTTAATCAAAAACTCAAGTTCTCAACAAGAATATAAATTTTTTGACCAAAATGGAGAAATTTTTTTCTCTCAAAGGCTCTTTGAAAAATTCTCTTCAAAACCCTCTCTAGCCTTTAGAAAACTCTTAGGGTTTTTAATCTTTATATAGAAAAACAATTATACCAGAGTTTTGGGGAGTTCTAACCAAAATAGATAACATCAGTACCCTAATGCGTAGTAGTTGCTCGAGCATGCTTTAGCTCGCTTAAGTGCGAAGCAAACGCTAAGCTAGCTTTAGCCATTGAAACTTCAACAGTCGAAGTACTCGGACTACTATAGCTCTCGCTCGAGCAATCCGGGGTTCGTTCTAGCGAAGAGTGCAATTAACCCTAAAATCTGTTTTCAAAAAAAAAAAAAAATACTGCAACTGTTGGGTTGGTTTCTATATCAACTCGGCAATATAGAAATGTTAATTTCTTAATTGATGGGACCTTTCTTCACGACAAGTATATATGGAAGATGTTAATTGTATTTGCTATTGTGGATGAACAGACTCGTAGTAGTTGAGGTTGGTTTCTACATCAACTTCGGCAATATGTTGTGCAGAGTCGGCAAGGGATATGTTTGCTCTTGGATTGGCATAAATGTAGAATTGCTACGGTGAATGAAGAAGATTCTGGGTGGACTGAGTCAAATACTTATCACTAGTTCCAGTGTTGTGAAAAACTCGCCTAGGCGAGAAGCGAAGCGAAGCGAGCCTTGGTCGCGTTGAACCGAGGTCAAGTAAAGAGAGGAAAAAGTGAGCTTAGGCGACAAAGCAAAGAAGCGAGCCAGGCGAGAAAAGCGAATGCCTAACTGCAGTTTTTTTATTTTCTCCTCCTCCTTCTTTAACATTAACCAAACTTTAGCAGAGATGGAGTTATATGTGTATATGTATAAAATAAATTGATTGATTCATATAACAGTAGCATATGACAATCTGTCTTACTAAGATTAGATAATGTTGAATGCTTTGTTTTGATGTAAATGCTCTTGTTAATCAATTTTCTTGGTTAATCAAATTGATTAATTAATTTGCTATATATTCTATTTGATTAATCAATTTGTGAGTGCTTTGTTTAGTGGTGATATTAATCAATCATGGTAGAAGTTGAACTCACATTTGCTAATTTTATATTTAAATGACGTGATTATGTCAATTGATTATTTTTAGAATACAATAATGTTCAATATTTAATATTTTGTATATTTAAAATATGTTGAAGTTTATTATTTTGATTATATTTAAATAATTTTATATTTGTAAAGTTAAAACTTGAATATTTAGAGTAATCAAAGTATTAAACTAAAATATTTGCTTATTTTTTAAATCATTCGCTTTGCTTCAATGAAGCGCTCGCTTCGTTTCTCATTTCTCACTTAGACCCTCAGGAGATCGGTTCGCTTCGATTTGTTTTACGCCTTATAACATTGACCAGTTCTATCATAGTCGTGTGCGGAGAATTTTAAGTTTAAGGATGAGTACTTGAAGAAGCTTGTATAGAGGGCTGGGAAAGTGTGGCAAATCTGCAAGTTCAATCTTTTGATGTAGGAGATAAGGACACTTAATGGGGAAGCGTGGGAGTACTTGAACAAGATTTCAATACACCAGTGGACACTAGCCCATGATGACAGATGATGATATGACATGATAACAACCAACATTTAGGAGGTTTTCTATAGTGCACTCCGAGGTGCAAAGCTTTATGCCCATCACTGCTTATGTGCAATCGATATTCTTTCGGGTCACCAAATACTTTTATGATAACCGAGATGCAGAGTAAAATGCTGTGAAAATGGTATGGCATTCTCTAGTTATGCCATCGAGATTGTATCATGTTCCCAGCAAAAGGCTAGGCATGAGTTGAGGCCATTTCACATGTAGCATGGACTTGTCGAACCAAAAATGGTATGGTGTTCTCTAGTTATGCCATTAAGATTGTAGCACATTCCTAGCGAAAGGTTGGCTCGAGTTGAGGACATTTCAAACGCAGTGTAGACTTGTCAAAGTGGTGATGATGAAGGGTAATACACGTTTGTATTGACGGGTGTTTGTGCACCTTCGAAAAATGGGTCATATTTCGAATGCCTTTTCTCATGTGTTGACTGCTTGTTCGCATTTCAGATTGGACTTTATGAAGTTTATAGATCTAGTGTATATAGCATGCGTTCGTTAGAGAACCCTAGTGCACCTGAATTTCATCCTCTCTACCATCAAGATTATTGGGATGATCATGAATGCCCCACTTTATAACTTGATCCTGAGCTTTGTCGAGTAGTTTTAGGTCATTCAAAGATGTGCATACGCAATTGGGACACAATTGTTGAAAATTTCCATCGAAAAACGTACGAATTTAGCATTTAGTCATCAATTATAGTTTTTTATTTTGTCATTTTGACTTGCTTGTATCAAAGTTTGTAATGAACCTTATCCATCGAAAAACCTACAAGCTTCAACATTGGGTAATCAACTATAAGTACTTAGTTATTTTATGTCATTTTGACTTGATTGTATCAAAGTTTGCAATGAACCGCACATACTCATCTTTGTGTGTCTTTTTGTTATTTTTTAGTGTATCACTACTTGCATCTATAATTAAACAAGTTGGTTTGAATTTTTTTTGATTGCACTTGCTTGATAGTTATTTATATTTGATGCAAAAAATGGGTAATTAATGTTCTGTTGACTTCATTTGCAGATTTAGGTTCTAAGAATAGAGCCGGATCTGAGAGAATTAGTGATGTAGATTAGGAAGGGAAGAATTAGAGATGAGAAGAAAAGAAGAAAGGGATGAAAAAAGAGAAATAATTTGAGGAGGAAGCAATATTAGTATTCAATAATAACCAAATTATCTAAATAACTCTCATAACTAATCTATAACATATATCCAATTCCTACACGATCCCCATCAATTAGTGTAGCCCGAACAGGATGATCCATATGTGTTATCTTTATAGGCCCACCATCGTTAGGATATCTAGCAAGGCCGTGGTCTCCACCCATTGCATTGTACATGCAGTGAATGCTTGCTTCGTTGCTTGCATGTCACTAATCGTTGGGTGCTTAGATATCTATTTACAACTGTTTTTCAGGTGTGCATCAGATCGGGGACATGTAGCTCAATTGATATCTCCTCATTGCTCTTGTGGAAAGGTGGTGGTGTTGAGATGCACTCGTTCCACCCAGTAGGTGAGGCTACCATCACTCTGTAGGATATAACTATATTGCTCGGGCTACCCTTGGAGAGGGAGCTATAGACCGATCCACATTCAAGGCTCAGTTCGTTGAGGGACAATTGGAGAAGGGGATAGATGTTGATGCAACCGAGCATTTCATTGCCTATCATACATCATGCAATTGATTGGATTTTTTTTTTAGATAAGTCATCGAGTAAGATTAAGCTCATGTACCTTCTTTTGCTCGCGGATCTTAATGCTGCATAAAGGTATAGTTAGGACTGCGCAACATTGGCGAGACTATACTGTGAGATGTGCGTCACGACTAGATATTATGCTAAAGACATTAGTGGCCTTTTTGTTATGCTGCTAATAATATGTATACTTCCTTCATATCAATTTTAAGTAATTTATAAACCTATTTGAACTTGACATGTAATATTTGTTAATAATATGTATCTCATTTCTGTAGTGGGCATGAGAGCACCCCACGTCAGTACGCACCACATGTTGAAGAAGATTTAGGTGGGGTACATCCGGATGAGGCTGCTCCACATATTGCAGCAGATGTTGGAGAGCAGGTAGATGTTGACGAGGCGTTACTTGCACGTCCTCTAGGGTGTAGGTAAGTGAACAAATCATACCATATACTGGTATTTTTTTTTTTTTTTTTCATGTCATTTGAAATGCAATTATGTCCTTGATTGGATTGTGTTTTTTTATTTTTTGTTGCATTTGGGATGTGACATTTTCAGAGCAAGACAACCCCACACATGTTCTACGACATTACAGATATCAACTTGACAAAATAACAAATGAGCAGGGATAATTCAAAAACATTTGTTATGAATGAATGTTCATGTGATATTTGAACTCGATTTTAGTTTTTGTTATGGTTTATGTTCGCGGGATTTTGTAGTGGTGGTGGTTTGTAACCGCCTAGTAGTATGTTGTGGTGGTTTGAAAGTAGTTTTTTATTTTTCTGCGGTCATTGTTTAGGGAAATTGTCTATTTTCTTAACATAAATATAGATGCTTTATTTCTATGTTTGTTGGATTTAATGGGTTGTGTTTGCACTTTTCGTGTGTTAACGTTATTGTGGAGGTTTGTAATAGCCTCTTTAGTATTTTGTGGTGGATTGAAAATGATTATGGTGGTTGGTGGTTTGACAGGTTTTTAGATTTGGTTGTCCTATTTTTTGATGGAATTTTGCCGAATTTTTTTTAGATAAATAGCGGTATAATTGTTGGATAAATTTATTACTGTGTGTGCTAGATTTAATGGTTTGTGTTTGCATTTTTCGTGTGTTTATGTTGTTGTGGTTGTTTGCACATTGTTGTATTTATGATTCATTACGGTGTCATTTGGGCTCATATTATGTTATATGTAAACTAAGTAAACAAGTTGATATTTTTATGACGTCTTGTTTTTAGAGGATATTTTGCCCATTTTTTTTTTAAAGTTTGAAAAATAATTTTGTAAATTTATTTACACGTGCTAACATATTATGTGATACTTTTATGTTTCAGATGATGTAATAATCATACACTTGATGCATTGGCTTGGCTACGAGACTATTGCCTTGTAGCTCAAGATATGTGGAGAAAACAATCACCCTCATGTTTTGATGTGGTTTAGTGACATTTCTCACCCATGTTATTCGACAATATGGTTTTACACAATGTATATTTGGGGCATGTGATACTAGTAGGGATGTTTATGCTAATCGTCGTGGCAGGGCAGGACATGACTGAATTTCTTTTCATCGGACCTATATTGAGAGGTGAGCCCAGCGTCAGGATAATAGTATTGTGGGAGAGTCCAGCCATGGTCCGATGGATCCCACAGATTCATATATGGTATGGTTTCGACACAGTACTCGTTGTCTTGATAGTTAACCTATTCCCAGGCCTGATGTTGGTTTCAGCTTGTTGGTATTGTCATTGAGTTACTGGTACACATTTGTAATTATTTGCTTACATCTTACCATCATTACATCATATTCAGGCAATACTTTATTCATATGTTTATGTAGGAGGAGACATTCACGGACACATCACTCTGTACATTAGACGATTGAGGGTCATCTGAACTTGATTACTTTCTTGGAGGCTATGGCCCATCTCAAAGATATGAGCTCCAAGTGTTTGGAGGCACTTTATGAGCCCCAGTGTCTTATTCAGGACCGCCTGACATTAGGCAGCCACCAGTTGCAGCGTCAATTACTGAGCGTCCATGTGATATCCGTATACAACAGCGGACGTCCACAACACGAGGCCCACGAAAGACCTTTTCAACAATGGATACTGCTTCCACTTCAAATCCAGGCCCACCACTTTCATCTATTACCCTTTCACAGCCATTGTCGGCAATTACATCAGCTGCCTCTATTGTTGAGCATGCCCCTGCACTCGTTGGCCCTTTATCTACAACATCTACCCCTTGTGGTGACATCTGCACCCATGGTGACATCTACAGTTACGTCAGTTGTTCCATCACCAACTTATCATTGGGTTTTATCACCATGACATATATCACTTCACACACCTTTACAAGAAGAGTCTTCAGTAGAGGTGATAGTTACATCAGTTGCTCCTACTGTTGTCCATTCTCCTTCACCTCTGACACTTGTACCCATGGTGACATCTAAAATTACATCAGTTGTTTCACCATTGATCTTTTCTTGTTTAGCCGCAAGCCTATCACATAGATCACTGCACACACCTTTACATGAGGAGTATTTAGCAAGCTTGGTAGTTGAAACATGAGTTGCAACATTGGTCGAGGTTATAACAGATACACCATAGCTGATGATACGTTTCATACACCGATTGTACCACCGGTGACCCATTCAGCAAATGATGACGTTCTTGTTGAGAGATCGACACAAGAGGCCCCACATTTAGGTAGAGGTCGTGCAAGAGTAGCACCTAGAGTTCAAGGCAGAAGACGGGATAGGGGTCGTGGCCATCATGTACATCATTGTGATGTTGGAATGTTGCAGCCCCTAGTGCAAGGCCAACAAGAGTTTTTAGGAAAAAGATACTTGTATCTAAATAGGACACTGTTTTTTAAATTAGAAGTTGCATTAATTTCTTTTTTCCAAGGAAATAATGTTTCTAGCTTTCATATAAGGGTAAGGTATATGTCCCCACCCCTTCCCCCTCTTCCAACAGTGTATTCTTTATCCTTATTAATAAATTTATTCTCGTATTGACGAAGTTTAATAAAATAAAAAAGAAGAATGTTGCAGCTAACATAAGAGCCCCATCTGCCTGAGGGAAGACCAAAGCGAAAGAGGCGGCCACCTCCATGTCACAGTTTATATATTGTTTAGTCTGTTACATTTATTGTGTTGTTGAACAAAACCTATGTATCACTGTAATTTATTATGTTACATTTTTCATGCTATTGTACTTGGGCAATGTTAACTGACAATTATGTTTTGCAAATTTATTTTCACTGTTCCATTACAGCAAGACTACCAATAGAATTTTGTACTATCTGCTAAAATATTGCCAATTAAGTCCACGTAATAACATAATTTTAAATAGAATCACTAATTTTTTTGTTGTAGGTCATCTTTGTCAGACATTTCAACATCGAAATTACAATTTGGTTCCCTACTCAACGTTAAACTTGTATGTGGTTCTTCCATTAATCCTTTCTTAACATGCTCGTGTACAATGGGTTACATGGTGTACTGACTCAAATGAATGACCATACGTTTGTTTTTTGCACTAAAACGTAATTATTCTCTTTCAAGTTGTTGAGTATCAATGGGCATGACAATGATGATTTGAAGAAGCCTTCGTACATTGTAAATCTGTAGATCTTCGCTTAAAACCTCTTTTTGCTTTAAACGATATTCCCACTTGTTCAACACTATAGATGACACTGAGTAAAATAAATGAGAATTTAATAGATATAAGAACTAATCCTCTAGCGTCCAATTATAACTCATTGTTTCAAACGTACGTGGACTATAATACATGTCTGAAAAATGTGTCGACTATCTAAGTGGATAAGTTGAATAAATACTAATAATATAATGCATTGTCACGTTTATTGTAAGAAAGACATGCAACAAATGTACACCATGCCAAGTGTATCCGAACTAACCATGTGATTCATACATTTCATTTATCAATGTCTGAATCGTCATTCTCATTTTTATAAGGATGTGATAATGTGACCTAACCCTCATGACTTGTAGTTGCACTTAAAATGTTTGGTACACTAAGTATTTTGTCATTATTTTTACATACGGTGACTAAACACTAATGCGCTAGTTGAGAGATCACTTATTTGTTGTCTACCTTTACTACATGTTTCCTCCCTGCTGAAGCTACATCCCACTATCTAAATGTCGTATCCACACCACGGGTGATTGAATATTCATCATTCTAACACTTTCCCAATTCATACATAATTTGTGTTATGTCTACATCCAGTGCAACAGGAGTTTTGAACAATCGTAGATGACAACGAACAAATTGTTAAAATAAATGGACAATGATTATAAAAGTGAGCGATATATTAATCTAAAATTATATTATGTCGGATTATGAAAGAGAGTGACCATTTCGTGTCAATGCATTACACACAGAACTACTAAAACTTCGTGCACCCGTGCCACATCAATGTTTATTGATGATGCAAACGAAGAAATATGTGATGAGACTATGATTCAGTAGTTAGCTGACTTCAAGCGGCAGGGCGGGCCCAACCTTTAGGCAACTAAGTTGTTTGTTTAGGGCCCTAAATTTTAAAGGCCCTCATAATATTTATCCCTTTAGTATAGTAGGTCTAATTTTTTATGTTTTATTTTATATTTTAGATATTAAAATTTCTAGAGCCCAAATTTTATTAATTCAAATCAGTATCTAATTTTATTAGGTCCAAAATTATTCTCTACTTGGTTAAGCCCAAATTTTAGAGGCTTTCATAAATTTTACCACTTTAGTTTAATAGTCCTTTTTTTTGTATTTTAGATATGATTCAAATTTTTAGGGCTTAAATTTTAATAATTCAAATTAATATCTAATTTTTTTGGGTCCAAAATTACTCCTTCATATGAGCTTTGATTTAAAATTTTCTAAATATTTTGGGGTTTTTATAGTTGTATTTCACTCACTCACATAAAAAATTTATATTCATTATTTCTTGGGGTGAAAATCTATAAAATTAGTTCATTTTTTGTCTTAATATAAATTTTCATTCCAAATAATTTATACTTAAATTGTCTATGTTATTAAAGGTTTGTACTTCATACATGCACATTACTCATGGGTAAAGAATGATTCTTTATTATCTTAAAATTATTCTTGCTCACATATTCTACTATTAATTACTTGTTGAAAACTTAAATTAAGGAAAATTTATTTACAATAAGAGTGAATGATTAACAATATTATCTATTAAAAAATTATTGTCAAAATTTGAGTATAAAAATTTGATCAATATTTTAATTTTTAAAAAACATAAAAAAATTATAATAATTTAAAATAAAATATAACAATAGATAAAATATTAACAGGCCTCATGTGAAAATTTTGCCTAGGGCCTCCTTGACTTTGGGCCGCCCCTGTCAAGCGCAGAACAATAGGATGTTGGTTCGTAGAAGTTGATGCTATATACTCAAAATTGCTACTGACAAGACATTAGTTGCATCATGGGCGAGAGTTAATGCCTCTTGAACAAAATAATATATTGAGTAATGAATGGCACCTGTCAGATGATGAGTGTGTTTTAGATTAAGAATCACAAGTCTAATGAATGAGACCTGCACCAATAACAATGAGTTATGTTTATTAGCGTCATCATGATAAGTCTACTCAAAATTAAATCATGCCGAAAATTTATCGGACATTGTAGTATTCAGTCATCTTAGTATTGTCAATGTTATATGTGATGTCTCACTTTAGTAGTATCATCAGTGACGAGACATGTCAATTTTAAATCATATCAGAAAGTTATTAGACTTAGTAGAGTTGAGTCATCGTAGTGCTGTCAGAGTTTAAGAGTGATATGGGTGATATATCGTTTTATCAATGTCACATAAAATCTTTACTTCATCAGAGTTTCAGATGAGTCATATCAATGAGACCTAGTGGTACACCAGCATATATACATATATGTATATAGTAAGACTTTACAATGTAAACCCTAAACTAAAATGCTTAGAAGATCATCGCTTAAAGTTTCTAGACAAACCAACGATGGCTCGTCCTCATAGCCTGTTGTAAATCTCGAGTTAACGAAGTGTATTTCAAAAGATAAAAGTCCCTTGTCTTGTACCCATTCGAGTTGAACATTCGATAGTTATTCTTCCGCTTTATTTCTATCCCGCATTAACTAAACAGCAAAAAAAGTTTCACTTTACATTTTATTGCACTATAAGTACTTAGTAATTGTGGGATAGGATATAGTGGTACTCTCATGCGAATGAGGCCAAGTGGAGGCCCAAAGAATTTAGAGAAATCTTTTCAAAAACCAATTAATTGGGCGCGTTGCAAACAACTCGAGCATGGGGGGGGGGGGGGGGATGCTAATCCCCGAATTTGGGCCTCGTGGGTGTGCATGATTGAACCCGAGTTTTGCCACTTTGACCATTTTTTTCACATTTTTTTTTTATTTTCAAATAATTAATCCCGAAATTATTTTCCTTGATCAGTGACCAATTGATTTGACCCACATGTTTATTATGCAATCAATTATTAGTCGTTATAGCATAATTAGTTCTGCTAATTTTTTTCCCTTTCTGTTTTCCCTCCCTATAAATTGAGACCTTGTCCCATCAGAGTTCTTCTCTGCTTTTCACTAATTCACCATCTCCCTATTCTTCTCTATCTCCCTTTTTCTCTTTCTCTGCACTCGTTCTAAGTTTGGGTTGGTAAA